>CM052549.1:77162571-77260230 GCA_028533065.1 Trachops cirrhosus
CCCCCCCCCCCCCCGCTTCTGATTCCTCCTCCATGCCTTTCCTAACCTGTCCGCCCTCTCTTCTCTTCCAAGACTCCCCACAAGTGCAGTGCCTTCGAGCCTACAAGCCCCGGGAGAACGACGAGCTGGCCCTGGAGAAGGCAGACGTGGTCATGGTGACGCAGCAGAGCAACGATGGTGAGAGGGAGACCGCACGGGGCCTAGGCTGGCGCTGGAGGGCGGGGCCCCGTGGGTGGGCGTGTTCCTCTCCTACAGCTGCTGGGGCAAAGTTCCACGCACCGGGTGGCATAAAACAATAGACATGTATTCTCCCGAGGTTTCAGAGGCCAGAAGTCCAAAATCAAAGGTGTTGGCTGGGCTGTGCTCCCTCGAAAGCCTCTAGGAAGGGTCCTTCCTTGCCGCTCCCGGCTGCTGTAGCTCCGGGTGTTGCTCGGCTTGCGGCAGCCTCACTCCAGGCTCTACCTCTGTCTTCCGTCTGTGGGTGTTTGCGCCCCGATTCCCCTCATTTTACAAGGAAGGGTGCCAGGTGTATGGGACTAATGGCCCGCTTTGTTCCATGACCTCATCTTAGCTATACTGTTGACATCTGCTTCAGCCCTATTCCCAGATAAGGGCTCGCTCTGGGGTGCTTGGGGTTAGGACTTCAACATATTTTTTGGGGAGGGACACAATTCAGCCCACGAGAGTGGAGAAAGAACACGAAGGAGCGGGCGGCCGTAGACTTTGCCAGACCTGGGGCAGCCAAGGGGGGTGAACTGGGAGGCCGAGTGACCCATGCTCTGGGGCTCTGCGGTCCCCTCACCCTGACGATTCAATGCTCCTGGAAAGAGGGTTCGGGGGAAATGATGGTGAGTGTTTTCCAGAGAATTCTTCCCACCACCCTGTGCCCGCAGGCTGGCTGGAGGGCATGAGACTCTCCGATGGGGAGCGAGGCTGGTTTCCTGTGCAGCAGGTGGAGTTCATTTCCAACCCAGAGGTTCGTGCGCGGAACCTGAAGGAAGCCCACCGAATCAAGACGGCCAAACTACAGCTGGTGGAACAGCAGACCTAGCTCTCCTCGGGAAGGACTCCTTCGAGCCTCGGGACCAGATGTTCTGGGAGAGGGCTGCCCCCACGGCCCTGCAGCGGGACTGGTGGACCAGGTCTGTGGACCAGGAACTAGGCCTTCTGAGAGCCCAAGCACGAAACCCAGCGACCGGTCGCCACTCCTGGACCTCCTTGCTTGTGCTTTGTGCTTGGTCGGGGATCTTGAGGGGCTTTGCACTGGACCCTGGGAACCTTTGCTCATAGGAAAAGGGACCAATGGGGCATACGCCAAGGAATTTGACTTCTTGTACCATGCAGTACCTGACACTCTGCTTCCAGACAGCAGGTTCAGAGCTGACCAGAGTGTCCTTTGTGGCCATACCTTCAACGGAATCTGACCTCGGCCCACTGGAGGGAGATGTTTAAGGGGGATTAGCACGTCAGGTGGGAGGGCCCACCTGGTGACCCCTAAGGTACCTTCCAGCTCTAACGATTTTCTGTAATCGTCGCTATGAGGTCAGCGCACGCCTCTCTGGGTTCTGCTGATGGCAATGTGAGGGTGATGCTCTCTCACTCTAATAAACGGCACTAGTCCGAGTGTTTGCTCCTCAGACTCTTGCGCACTGAACCAGGTTCCGAATGTGGAGTCCCGTGAGGCTTCCCAGCTGTTGGATTCGGGTCAGGAAAGACTGAGGTGGCACCTAGATGACGTGTTTGTCATAGGTCATGGTGTCTGTGAACTCCTGCTTCATGACTCCCAAGAATTTAGGCAGTTTCTCTGCTTAGTATGGCCTGAGAGGTTGTGTGAGAAATTAGGAGGAATGGATGAGTAATGCAAACCCTATTCAAACTTTCTTTTTTACTGAATATTAAGGTACAGGCTAGTATGGGTGGATTTAGAAATCCTACTCAAGACCATTCACAATTTTATGTATTTTTTAAAGATTTTATTTATTTATTTTTAGAGAAAGGAAGGGAAAAAAAAACATGAATGCGTGTTGCCTCTCACACACCCCCTGCTGGGGACCTGGCCCACAACCCAGGCATGTGCCCTGACTGGGAATCGAACCAGCGACCCTTTGGTTTGCTAGGCCAGTGCTCAATCCACTGAGCCACACCAGCCAGGGCCGATTCTGTATTTTGACTTGAAGTATTGTGATGGTATCTCCCCAGCCGTTTGATCCTGTCTGTGAAAAGCAGCACGCTGTGCTGGAGAGAGTCCTAGCATCCTGTAGGCAACAGACCCATCGTCCAGTTACTGCCTGCCACGACTCAGCCCGCCCATCTCTCACTTTCCTTAAATGAGAAATGCGAGATCAGACCAAGGGACCGCTCAAGGCCTGTCCGGCCCCACTGTGTGTGATTATCTCTGTCCAGTCAGATCGCCCTCCTCTGTGGAAGAGCATCACCCTCTACGTTCTTGCTCGTACAGGGCCGTATAGCGTTGGTGTAGCCACTGCTTAGGCTGGGTTATTTGAGTCCTTTCCTGGACTTTTACCTTTGCCTTAAGCTTTAGAGGGGTCTCAAGAGGAAAACAACATTGCAGCTTCATACACAGGTGAGCATAATACTGCAGATGTGGTCCCCAGTTAGCCATGGTATGACAAGGTGGTGTCACGTGTGATGGCACATGTCGCTTTCGGTCCATCCCCAAATGTAAGCTCGCTTGCTCAATTTTTAGGAAAGTTATCACTATCGTAATTAAGGTAGAACTAATATTAATTTATCTTAGGTTGACACTACTCAACAGTCTAAAACGGGATGGTTTAGGAAGGTTCTAATGGAGTTTTTCACTATTTTCATAAAGCCAGCTTATTAATATAGGCTATATTAATATGTGTATATTATATGTAAACTAACAACTGGTTTTTCTTAACAGCAAAAACAGTAATTATAGTCCAAGTTATTTAAACTGGTACTTGACTACTGGCCCAGTGACTCAAACTGGGCCATGTCCAGCCTTATATTTTCCAGGCAAATCTCAGTTAAAAGACAATGGGCTTTTTCTACCTGTCTTTAGGCCCTTGGTTTTAAAAGCAAGAAACTAAAACAAAAACAAACCAACAAAGCTTAGACATGAGTAATCTCTCCTCAGTCGAATTACTAAATTTTCTATCCTTTGGGTCTCACAAAATTGGGGCCAGTTCCCCTCGTTTTCCTTGACTTCTGCAGATTTCCAGAATTTGACTCAATGTGTCCTTGAATTCTGATTGGCCGCATTGTTCTTAGAGACACAGCAGTTGCTGATGGGAGACCGTGAAGCCACCATTAACCAGCAGTTTTTGGACAGAGCTCCATCGGAGACAGATACAAACATGCAGGGTTTGGTTGGTTTCTTACACAAAACCAGGCACAGGGGGAGTGTGTTCAGGAGACACCGCAGCAGTCCTGCTGGGAGGCACCTTGCTGAACTGTGACAGGCCGGGAGTGGGAAGACTCAGAGACACCTGCCTCCTGCCCTCTCTCCTGTGGCCCCGGGACCACACCGGTGCCCATCACTTTTGCCTCCCCTCCGCCTGGAAAGCTGCGCCTTACCATTTATTTCCAGCCTCAACTTTTCACTTAGAGTTAACCAGGAGCTTATGATTTTTATTGGGCACGACTGACTTGCTGTGTTGTGGTCACTTACAATCATTTAAATAAGATCAGCCTATGTGTAACTGTCGGGCAGGCGCACAGGTTAAGAGGCGTTTATCTCCCTTAATTGCATTTTCCGTCTCTTAAACAACTTCTAGATCCACGATACAAATAAAATGGATTTTGGCTCTCTGATGCCTGATTTTGATTTTTTAATCGGCCTTTGGGATGGAAGTTGTTTAAAGGCCTGAAAATCTGCAGAGGCGCCCTGCCCTGGCCCGTTCTTCCACACACACGTATCCCCCCGCACAAACCCGGCTTCCTTCTCGATCCCACGTTGCACACATAGCAACTGGTGTGTTTTTATGTGTTCAGCAGCGACGCTGCCCTTATCATAACCTCTTCCCGTTAATGAGACCAAATTAGCAATCCAGCCCTTTGGGCTGAGCGATCCTTTGCGACGGGATTCCTCCCCCACCTGCCCGGAGAACACGGTGCGGCCTCCTGCGTGTTTGGACTTGGCTTTCCGTCCGGAGCGTGCATGCCTCCGCGGTGGCGGTACAGCTCTCTCCCCCCACAGTTCAGTGACTCGGGAGCCACCGTTGCTGTAAACATGACTCAAGAGCTGCCTGTTGTTCAATCTTCTGACTCTGAAATCAGGTGTGCAGAGGGGCCAAAGGTTACAGGTAAATGAGCTAAAGAGAAACTGATGCCAGTGATTCAGAGGATTCAGAACACACTGAGAGCATTCCTCTGTGAGCTTCCGACCCTCTGCTTCCCACCCGCCCGCCCGTTTTAAAGCACAGTCACGGGGTAGAAATCTCTTTGGCCTCTTCCCGGGGAGAGATGCAGGCAGAGCATCCATTCAGTTTGCAGAGGTCCCAGGGCCAGCGAGACCGAGGCTCCGGTCCCCAGGAAGACACAGGGTGAGTGGACGCGGTGTTTGTTCTTTCCAGGTGGCTGGCGAACAGGCCGTGGGTGGGAAGGCGCTGGGGTGGTGTGTGAGGGAGCTCGCAGGGAGGGACTCCTGAGCCCTGCTGCTTGGTGAGTGAGTCATGGGCCCGAGGGCAGAGCCTGCTCCTGGGAGGGGCCGGTCTGGCCCGCAGAGTCCTCCAGGAGCATCACTGAGCAGATAAATATTTTCCTGGCAGTTATCTGAGTGTTTCAGAGAAGCAATTACCTCTGAACAATGCGGATGGAAATGCAGCAGGGTGGGGGTCAGGTCAGTTTTTTGTGCTGAGATGGACCCAGACCAAAGGGTTCCCAAACCCCAGGCAGAAAGTTCAGACACGTCTAGAGAAGGTGGCTGAGGGGGAAGGACCCTGGGATACGGTGGTGGAGTCTGCAAGTCCTGCAACAGAGACATTTGCCGACACAGAAGCAGGCGATCTCAGGGAGCAAAGGAAAATGCAGGAGGCAAAGGACGGCTAGCTCCTCGGATGGCACCCATCCAGCTAGTTCTATAGTGTTTTCTTGTTGAGATCAGCTTGCAATGGGGATGAGAAATTGACCCCCTGTTGGAGGCGACAGACCCCTAAAGATGTTCGTGTCTAAACGCCCTCACTTGTCACAGTGGAGCCTGGAGAAGGCAGATGGTTTGCCTGACGTCACACAGGCAGTGTGTTATAAGCCACAGGCCAGAACAGCCTGGTGTTCACCGCTAGGACGTAGGTGGGTGATCTGCTGAGTTTGTGCTCATCACAGAAGGTGGAAGGTGAGTTGCCGCAAATTGTGAAGACAGGGTCAACACAGCGTGGACAGGCAGACTGTTTTTGAGAGAGCAGGAGGAGCAGGTGGCGAGGCTTGTGGAATTGTTAATAACCAGGTTTGGGTGATAGAATTGAGCTTCTCCCGGCAACCAACTGGAAAAAAAGAGAAGGTGTGGCGTGGCCTCAAGGAACTGGGAAGCCTCGAGATTCTGCGTGTATGCGCGGGTGAAGAGGTGGGTGTTTAGCTTTTGGGGTGGAGAGGGGGAGGGTCTGTACTGAGAAGATGGAATGCCGGCAGAGAGACTGGCCTTCCCCCCTGAACTAGGGCAATACAGGCAGCCGCAAGCGAAAGGGGGAAAGGGAGACGGAGGAATTATCCAGATGAAAATCAAGGAAAAATGGAGGGTTAAGTGTTTTCTTAAACACTTTGACAGTAGTTTTTTAAATTGGTTCTGGGGACAATTTTGAGTGCCCTGGGTGTGAAAATGTGCTCGATTTCACCCATTCAAATGATTACTTGTTACAGGAAGTAACAGAAAAGTCAAACCAACAAAGAAGTGGGCAAAGGGGGGTGCCTGGGGTTGGTAAAGGCCTGTTGCCGCTGTGAGCTCAGAAGGGGCAGGCGGCAGGGATGTACCTGCTGCGGAGGGCCAGAACCCGGCCGCAGGGACCGGACCGCAGGAGCAGCAACAGGGGGAAAGTGCACCGGGAAGGACCCAGGAGACTCCTCCGTGGGTGGAAATTCCACTCCCAGACAATAAAATCATGGCAGGAGGATGTACCTGGGGCAGCTAAGCAAGCTGCAAATGCAGGTGCAGAAGCCGTGGCGCCGCAGCCCAAGCCAACCCTCCCGGTTCCCATTTTGTAACTCACACTCCTAGACGAGCCGGGACGCAGCTGGGCAGTCTCTCCCCTCCACCCTGACCCTGGAGTCCTGATTTCTTCATTGCTCCGGGGATGGCTTCCCTCTGTTTCCCTTCCACTATTTTGGTCCCAGCACCTCAGTCCTGGGCACTGGAGACCGCCCCCAGGGCCTCCCTATTTCACTCTTTTCACCTGTCCTTCTGGAGGAGGGCGCTCTAATGATCTCAAATTTGAATGTCTCCACCCCTCTCAGCTACCAGGGAGCCCACAGGTGGCAAACACAAGGCCCTCCACCTTGTTTTATCCAGCCTGGCACCTTGTTTCTACCCAGTGGCAGCACCGAGCTGCTTGCCCCTGGTTAAGGAGTAGTTACATTTATACAGTCCTAACATTACATTCATCCCTTTGAAGGCAACCTCAAGGCTGATGTGGCCCCCCGCCGTGAAAATGAATTTGACACCCCGGAATAAGACTGCTCACAGCTGGACCCCATCTGGCCCTCCAGCCCCTCCACCTGCCTCATTTCCCACATTGTCCCGCCCCCCTCGCTTCCCTCTGGGCCTGTTCTTTGCAGACACTCCAACCCCCGTTCCAGTTCAGGAACACTCAGCTCCCTTCACACTGCTGTCTTCTCCCTCTCCGGTCTCACAACAGCGCCCTGATTTCAGGCAAACAGAACAGTACTGTTTGTTGTTTAAGCACAGACCTGGGGTCTCTGGAGGGTTCTAAATCTAATCCAGATTGCACCTGTTGTCTTACTGCCCTCACGCCCACCTTCTGACCTTCGTTATCATCTCCCCCTGAAACGAGCCAAGTACACTGCTTCTTGAAGTTGGCACCTTCTGACCAGTATCTGTTCCCTTTGCAACACTGGGTGAACATAACTCAAACCTGACTCACGTGAGTAACGCCTTACAGGGTCGTTGTGAAGTGAACCGACCGACTCGGGAGTGACACACACAGTAAACGCTAAATAAGGAATTATCATCATCGTTAATATTTTATCCGAGGACCAATTTCTGGGTAAACTGTCTCAGACACACAAAACTGACTGTCATAAGTAGCCATTCACCTATATATATATATAAGGACTCTTCTAGTTTCTTAAATAATCTATTGGAAATCAGGAAGCAAGAGTCCTTAAGCAGCATTCGGCGACATGGAAAATAAACTCACAGGACTTTTGTCTTGATTTGACGAAGCTGTTCTTAGGAACCCATTTAAAGCTCTGTGTCCTCCTCTGTAAACTGGGATGATGATATTTAGTTTGCACAGTTACTTGTCCACCCTCCTCCCCAGACCCATGGACCCAACTGGGGCTCCTTTCCCAGCCGACAGCCCTTCCAGCTCTTTCCTCCTGCTCTCGGGTCCTCCCTCCTCAGGCTCAGGGCCCCCTTGACTCCGCCCCATTCTCCTTTCCTTACTTGGTGTTTTCGTGAGTCCCTTCATGTCACATGCTCTGCCTGAACAATTTGGGACGGTCTCTTGACCCCAACTAGCATTTTCTATGCTGAAGAGGCCCTACTCCCGCATTTTTCTTGCTAGACGTGTCCACAGAGCTATAACCCCAAGAACCTCGACACACACAAAGTATTCTCTTCCCCAAATTTGCTCCATCCCTGTATTTCCTTTCTCGATTAATGCAATTTCTTAATTACTGAAGTGTTTGTTCTCTTCACTCTCTTCAGTTCCTTTCAATTGATTTTCTGTCCTACTGATTCTGACTCTTAAAGGATTTCTCCCATCTGCCCTCTTCTTTCTCCATCATCTCTCTTAGACTTATCAGTGGTCCTGTTTCCCAGCTTCCCCTCTCTAAGCCTCCGACCTTATTTCCCATCTGTCTTTCTAAAACACAAATTTGAGCAAGTCACGCCCGTTCTTTAAACCTGCCAGCGCCTCTCTAATCTTCTCCCCCAGCCTCCCACATCCTCCCACCCCCCATTGATCTCTTCTTTACAGATCCAGCCACTCCACACTCCTCAGTCATCTCTCCAGTCTCCATGGCCTTGCACGCACTGAACCTCCCGCTGAAGCACTCTTGCCTCCCTCTCTGGAGGAGCACTGCCGTGGACTCTGACGCCTTCTCAGCCCTGCCTGGGGGACTTCGTCACACTTGGTTCTCTGGCTGACCCTAGGCAGGTCGTTTGTGTGGCTCCTGAAAGCCGGAGGGAGTTTTATTTACCTATGTCCACCAGTGCTGTAGGTGCCTGCTGACTCCCCCCGGATGCCCACATGAGCATCTGCCTTTTTTCTGAGAACTTGGTACTGCAACTCAAATGAGAGGCTATTTTTGAAAGAGGAGTGTAAACTAAACCACAAATGGAAGAACCATAAATCTCCCGGACCATCCTCCTCCGGACTAAAGTAACACCACATCTGGGTGAATGAAGATGTTTTACTTCTAGGAGATCAGACTGACTCTCATTCACAAAGATCAGTCAAGACTTGGAGTGGAATCAACAAAAGCCAAATTTTCCTTTGCAGCCTGTGTTCCTGTGCTCCATTTATGCAAAAGATGTTAAAACAGACATTTAAAAATAAATGCTAATGGGCTCCCTCAGAAACAGATAAGTAACTAAAATAAAAAATGTAGCCCACAGGAACAGAAAATGTAATAGGAATCTAACAGGTTTTAGAGCATTTGGTAGACAAGTGTGGACCCTGAAAGGCGGGTTCCAATGGCAGGAGGGAGCAGGGTCCTCTGTGAACTGGGGTCACACTGGGACCCCAGGGCTGCTCAGGAGCGTCCCTGCAGGAAGCTGAGCCGAGACACAGAGGCCGGCTCTGGACTACCTCTGCCCGAATGGAGAAGCTGCCAGGATGTAGCGGCCAGGGTTGCCGGAGTGAGCATGTGCAAAAATACAGGCCACACCGGTGGTTTTGGAGCATCCATATACTCAAAAACTGCCCTCCGAATCACTTCAGTATCTTTGAATCTGGTGTTAGTGGCTCTAGAGCTTTTGGAAGAATTAGCATGGGCTTTCTTACTGTAAACCAGAGATTTTCCGCCAGTGTGCCACGATAATCTTTAACACATGCAGTACCTGACTAGCTGGGGGCACGGACCTCTTTTCCCTTAGACTGTGAAAAAATGAGAACCGCCAACACGCTGTCAGATATGAATGAATCAAAATCATACCTATTTTTGTCAAATAGGGAAAAACATTTTCTGGTGTGCTGCAGAATTTTAGTAATTTGTTTATGTGCACTGCACCCTGAGATGAAAAAGGTCGAAAACTCGCTGTCAACCTCCAGAATAGTTCAAGGCTGCAGTGAAACTGGCGGTAGATCGCCATCTAGTGGAAAGATTGTGGTACTGAAAGCTTAAACTGGAGGGGAGATATTTTTTCTGGAATCAGCAAAGAAGGGTTCTGCTCTGGTCCGTAGCAAAGCACCAGTGAGAGGGCGATCCCACAAGGGAGAGGATGTGTATTTTCCCATACGCATAACCGTTGGGGGTGCAGGGCAGCACCTCGTCAGTGCACAGGGGGCTCTGCAGGACTATGGGATGTGTGGTACTAAGTGTACATGAGAGCATCCTCTTCTGGGTGTGCCTATACCCTTCCTTCCTATGCCACCCCCCAAAATAAAGCTTTGGGAATATAACTCATGGTTCACGACACTGGAGACTTACCCTAAAATATCCTTGGGCTTCTCTTGTAATCCTATACTGATTGATAGGGTCCAAATTCCAGAGAGAGGCCGGGCCCAGCCTCACCCAGGTTTGGTTCGGGTTGGGGACTGGAACATAGTTTGATGGCAGGACTGGAGACAAGGCCCCGAATGGCCAGTGTGTCCTCCAGCTGGAGAGATGGGTCAGGGAGGATGCCAGGCTCCACCTGGCTGCACCCAGTGGCAACCCCACCTGGGACGCCAGGACCGCAGCCGACCCCTGGTGGGCTGCGTGGAAGGCGGTGAGGAAAGTGGGGCTCTCCCTTAGTGTGAGTGGGCAGACACATAATTACAGAGAGAAGCTCGACAGCAGACCAGTTTACTGCGCCCAGTGAACACTCCAGCTCTTTTGTCTAGCACAGAAAGCAAACAACATAAACGGCACAGCCTTCAGAACCGATACAGGCCCCCCACTTCCTTCAGGACCACCCACCACATAGAGGCATGGAGAAAAGGGAGGGCCAGCCCCTCGCTTAGCCCCAGAAGGGGAGTGGCCGACTTCTACTGAAGTCCACAGGCAGAGTCCAGTCTTTCCTAAGGCGTCACCTGCTGTCTCCCTGGGGGCACCCCAACCCTCTCCCTTGGAGCAGCCTCCCTCTGGTGTGACCCCAGGACTAGGGGCCCTGGCTGTCCTTGTCCTCCTCTTGGCCCTCCTCCGTGGCCAGTTGCTGCTCCACGGCAGCCAGGGGCAGGGGAGGCTCCTCTGGGCCCCTGCTGACGGAGGGCCCAGCTCCAGGTCTGGCTCCTGCAGGCAGCCAGCTGGGCCCCGGAGAGGGCTGTTGGGTCGCAGCCTGAGCACAGGGAGCCAGGAACAGATCGGGAAAGTAGCCGTCCCCTCCTGGGGGCTGCCCCAGAGTTTGTGGCCAGAAGGGACCAGGGAAGGGCAGTTCCGGCAAGCAAGGGTCGCTCCAGGGGACTGTACCTGCAGGGTCAGAGGACACAGGAAAGATCAGAGCGGACTTCGGGCATCAGCCACAGTTCAGCACACTCTGTGACAGAGTCCGCCTCCCAGAAACACAGGGCAGGACCCGGGCAAGTCTAGGTGACGTGTTGGCACCAGAGCTGCCTCAGGACCAGGCGTGCCCCCTCACTCGAGGTCTTGGGGTCTGGTAACAGTGACACAGAGCAGACCATGGCTCAGGTCATGGGCCCTCCCACGCAGGCAGCCAGGAGACCGGGAACCAACTGGACGTATCTTCCCTCCCCTTCTACTAGAAGTTAGCCGTCATAACATGTGGCACCTCAGAACCTTCCCATCAGCCGCCGTCTACTCTCCCAGCCCCGCCATTCCTGCTATTCTGAATCTTCCCCAAGTGCCTCTGTGGTGTGGGGACAGTGGGCCCATTTCAGAGTCCTGGACACTGCGGCTCAGGAGAGTTGGAAACTGCCGAGCTGGCCGGCAAACTCCAGCTGACTCTCGTTCTGCCCCAGAGGGCCCTGGCTGGCCCTCCTCTAATGAGGCTGGCTCTCTGTCCCTTCTCACCTTCCTCAGTCACCAAGGGCACCTTCTCTTCCAGCCCCAACTCACCCAGGTTGCCGGCAGGTGGCTGCAGCAGGACCTGCCCTCCTGGGGGCGCTGGGAAGTAGCCCTGCGAGGCACCCCCACTGGGCCCGTATGGCAGTGGGAAGAAAGGGTCCTCCAGTAGCGGTGGTGTCAGCGAGCTGGGGGAGGGGAAGGCGAAGGGGTGCAGGTATGGGAGCTGGGGCTGCGGGGTCTGGAGGAGCGGGGTCTGTGGCGCCTGAGAGATCTGGGGCAGCCCCTGATGGTAGTCCTGGGGCTCCAGCTCTTCCAGGTATGAGCAGGTGGGGGGCGGTGTGACACTGCGGGGACAGGGGAGCATTCTGTGAGGGTGGGGGGGACTCTGCATTCCTACCACACAGTAGGCAAGTGCCTTCCCCCACCTCCGTGACCCCACACGTGCCACCTCCTCCTCTCCCCCTTCCTGCTCCCAGCTCCTCTTAACCCTCTCCAGGCGTCCTCCTCCTTGCTCCCCTCAGCGAACCCTGGGCCTTCCCAAGCTCCCATCTTTGCTCCTAGACCCCTCCCCTAGATTGCTCACGAGATGGTCCCCATTAGGTTCCTCACCTTGTCCCCCAGGACCCACAGAAGCCATCCTTGTGGCTGCTGTCACTGCCAAGAGCATCCATCAGCAGGGGCGTCAGCTGGGGGGTGTGCATGGGGCCGAAGGGGAAGGGAAGGCTGGCTCTCCGAACAGGTGGGGGGCTGAAGAGGGGTGGGGTGACTGCCACCCTCTGAGCACCCTCAGTCTGGGGGGCTGGGGCCAGAGTCTGGTCAGATGTCAGCAGCATGGGGGGATCTAGGAACACAGGGCAGGGGGCTGTGTCAGGAAATGGGGGGTGCAGGTGTGGGGCTGCTGGGTGGTGGGCGTGGACGATGCCCAGGCCCCCTGCACAGGCCCGCTGGCCCACACCCTCTGTCTTCACTGTCTTCCTAACAGGCACTCGTTCCCCCTGCCATGACCCTTGGAAGGTGGTCTCACCTGGGAGAGTGTCCAGAGGGGGCTCCTGAGGGAAGGTGCCCAGCTGCGGGTCCGTGGGCGCAGCAGGTGGCAGCTCAGTGCTGGCGCTGGGGGCAGACAGGATGGAAGTTGTGGTGTGAGTGGTCCCTGGTGTCATCGGGGACCTGGGGCAGGGAAGGGGCACCAGCGCCCCAAGCTCTGCCTCCCTCCGCGGCACTGGCATGGTCCCCAGTCCATGCAGCCCACCCCACCCTCTAAATATCACCCAGCAGCCCCAGCCTCACGCCTGGCCTTCTCGACCTCGGGTCCCTGCGATGGGGGACTCCTCTTCCCACCTCGGGGGTGATCCAGGAAGAGCAGCAGCTCTCACCTGCACTGACTGCTAGCTGGGCTGGGGATGGGGGCAGGGGCCGGGGCTGCAGCACTGCCCTTGCTCTCCTTCCCGTTCAGCTTCTCCACTTTCCGCCACTTGGCTCTGCGATTCTGGAACCACACCTGTAGGGGGAGACACCTGAAGGGCTTGAGAAGGGGGCAGAGGCCGAGGCAGGTCCTGCCAGCCCCCTGATGAGCTACATCCACCACTTTGCTGCAGGTAGATGCCTGCCTCTCACGAACTGCTTTTAGAAAAGGTTCCTGGAGGTAGCCTCAGACGTACTGTCCTCTCCTAGCGTTCTGAGGCTGTAGCCATGTGGCAACTGGAAGAACACAACCCTAATGAGATCTCACTTCGCCCCGAGTCAGGGGGTGCTCAGCACACGCCCTGCTCTTCGGAGGTCCAGGTGGCAGATGCCCCTTCACCAGCCCCACTCCACCACCACTGGCCGGCCCCTTTTACCATGATGCGCTGGGGGGTGACCCCCACTGTCTGGGCAATCTCCCGGCGCTTATCACTGTCGGGGTAGTGGTCTGCTTGGAACAGCCTTTCCAGCTCCTCCAGCTGGTCTGGAAGAAGGAGGAACTCACATGAAGACAGACACCAGGGAGGTGGCAGGGAAGGAGAAAGACAGATGCCTTCCAGAGGAGACCGCGGTCCCCAGCCCAGGGGCCGTCCCAGGGCCTCGCAACTAAGTTTCCCACTGGGTGGGGGCCTTCTCTCTCTCGGGCTTTGTGGGTGGGAACCGGCTGGTGTTTCCTGCCCCTTCCAACCTGTTTCCAGTTGCACTTTGTGACGAGACAGCCCAGCCTTCCCCAGGGACAGGCCGTGGCCCTGCCCCAGGTCCAGGGAGGATCGGGACAAGCGGGGCACAGTCTCTGGGGGCCGCACTCTGTTGAGTGCACCCTTCCCAGAGAGGGCACCGGATCTCAGGCTTCCTCTCCCCTTCCAGGACTCACCTGAGCGGTACAGGGTTCGAGTCTTTTTCCGAGCCTGGCAGGTCACTTCTGGGGGCCTCTTCGGATCCGGGTTCTGGCTGTTCTGGGCCAATGTGCTCAGGAGGTTGGCCAGGTGGCAGGACCCCCGGCCTGACCCACAGGGCACCGGGTTGTGTTCGGTCTGGGCCGAGGGAGGCGACGGTGAGGCTGGACCCTCGGCAGTAGACGAGTTCTGCTTCTCGGAGCCTGGAGAGAGAGGCCTCTTCCCGGCCTTGGCCTCTCTCCTAGGGAGGGGGCACCCTTCTCCCTGAGGTGGGGCCCTCTGTCTGAGGACAGCCTCGGACCCCCCAGCAGCATCAGCCCCGCTCAGGGCTCCAGGCACCTCCGAGGGTGGCTTCTCCCCAGAGACAGCACAGGAGGCGGGCGGCTCCCCACTCAGGACACCCTGAGTGTGGGCCGCTGAGCGCGGCGGCGGTGGCAGCGGCGGGCCTTCCTTCTCCGACCCAGCAGCCAGGGGCTTGCCTCCACCTTCTGGGCCTGTGGGGAGCCAGCACCCGCTGACCTTAGCACCGAGGAGACGGAAGAGTCTGGACAAAGGGGTTTGCTACTTCCCGCTTAAGCTTTGAGTTGTCCACGTACGGCATGGGGAACAACTCCAGGCATACCCTCCGAGCTTGGCATCGTGAGGATCACGGTAGCTAACCCCACTGCTTTGGAAAATGTTAGCAAATCTGTGCAACTCTCCTGGGGGCTTAGTCTCATATACATGAATGGTAGAAGGGCGATCCTAATGGGGGGGGTAACTTCCTGTGAGTTCCCTGCTATTTGCCCAAAACCCTGGACTGTGAGTTTGGACAGGCATCTGTTCGGGCGTCTCTAAGGGACACATGTTGGGGGTGGGGTAGGCTGGGAAGAGAGAGGTTGAGATTCTGCTTCTAAGACGGGATTTTGTTTCTGCTGCAGATACAGATGTTATGGCCTGGAGTAGGGCCCAGGAGCGGTTGGATGGCCTCCGGAAGCCCAGGCAGGCGAGGCCCAGGACCTCACAGGAGGGACCCCCTCCCCGCCCCTCCCACATAACTCTCTCTACCCTTGCCAGTCCCCCTCATGGCTACACGCAGCGCCGTCTGCTTCCCTGGGAAGCAGAACCTGGGGCAGAGGCCTCCGGCCCAGACCACCCCTCACACAAGGAAGGGAGGGTGAGCCAGCTGACACCGGAAGCCCCTCTCACCCTCCCAGCTTGTCTGTCTGTCTTTGAGCTAGGACTGGTTCATCAGGTGCTTACCTCGTTCCAGCCACCTCCCCCCTTCCTCAGAACCCCCCAAATCCGCAGCTCAAGGAGCTGCTTCATCATTTCCAAATAAATAGTACGATTGTTATTTTAATGAAATCGCATGAGATGTAACAGGAATGACTTCCTCCCAGCGGGTGTAGCAAGATGGCCCATCACGGGCTCAGGTCAAGTTGTTTCCTTGGGTGCAGTCGGGACCTGAGGCCGGGGAGGGGGAGCAGGCCTCTCCAGAGGCCCGGGGGCAAGGCGGAGCAGGCTGGTTTTACAGCGCTTTAGGAGAGCTGGTAGCCTAGCAAACCCGGCACACAGTAGGTGCTCAGTAAGTGCGACGTTATCCCAGAACCTAGACTCGAAGAGCCCTGGGAATCCACTCAGATGGGGACCCGATGGAGGTGGGTGCGACATGCAGAGGCCTCCCGGGCACCCCAGCCCAGTGCCTGGGCCCACCCGAGCCCTAGCACGGCCTAGGGCAGGCGGTGTGTCCAGTGCTCCCCAGCCCGCCCCCGCAGCCCGAGCTCACCCCGCGGTTTCTGGCAGGGCTTCTGGGTGGGCTCCATGGCCTGGACTCCGCGGCAAGAGCGGCAGGCTGCACAGGCGCGGCCTAATGAAGCCTCCCGGGGCGGACAGGTGTGCGGAGCCCGCACGGGCGCGGGGGGAGCCCGAGCCTGCGCCCCTCAGCCTGCTGCCTGGAGAGGCGGACTTGGGATCGTGGCTCGTGGGGCAGCTGCAGGGCTGGGAGGGTCCGCTGGGGGCGGGGGGTGGTTCAGGCTGGGGCAGGGCCCGCCCCCTCTGCGCAGCCGGGAGCCCAGGTGCCGGGCTCCTGTGGGCCACCCTTCCTCTGTCTCCCCTTCCCTCGTGGATTTAGAGCTCCACGCGGGGGCAGGGGCGCAGGCCGACCAGAGCTGTCTCCTGGGGTCTGCGAGACTCGCCCTCCGTGGGCTAGGGACCGGCCTGGACCGGAACCACCAACACCCTGGGAGGGACTTGGACGTAGCTTGGGGCTCGGACACAGAATCCTTCCCTGTGAACTGCGGAAGGCGACTTTTGGAGCCACTTAGCAGGGGACCCTCACACGTTGGGTGGTCTGTCTCCAGTCTCTCCAAGACTCAACATCAATGAGCCTCCAAGACCCTGGGCGCAGGTAGCTGACCTCGCGTGATGAAGAACAAGCTGAGGGTACCCAATGCTGCAAGGTAAGCGCAGCGCGCGCCAGCCGGTCTTGGCTGTGCGGACATCTGGGACGTGCCCAACTGCGCACGCGCAGGTGGGCACAGGTAAACCCGAAGGCGGCATAGGTGGGCAGGTTTCGTCCTCCTGTGTCCACCCAGTTGACATCACAGTTTAGTTCTGCAAAAATGAAGCGTGTCTTATGAGGGAGACCTCACAGGGGTGATTTTTTGATTGCTCCTTCATGAAATGTTTCTTGCCTTCTTTATAAAATAATTCAGGTTACCTCTCGTTCCATCCGCCCTCGAGTGGGCGGTGCTGGCCAGACTGAAACAGGTGCGTGGCGCTGGGGGAGTGGGGCCGTCAAGCGGGGAAGTCAGGTGTTTCGCTTTTAGCATTTCAAAGACGCTGGACACCGCGGGGTTTTGATGTTATAATCACCTGTTGGTACATTTTGTTGTGCCTTAAATTCCTTTGAGAGGCTCCAGCTGCAAGAGTTGTGAGCGCTTTAGTTCTTTCTGAAACAAAAAGTGTAAACGGCCTAACTTTGTGACAACATAATCAAAACCTCAGGCATCTGAAGTTGCACTGTGGCCCCTACAAATATTGAATGGGAAACGCGGGGTTTAGAAGTGAATGCTAGTTTCTCAGCTAGAAGTGAAGCGTTCCAGGCCAGGTGAGCAAGGAGAGGCCTAGAACTTTCCGTGTGAAAAATCAGGACCATCAGGCGAGATGGTCGCAAATGCAACACAATGTCCTGATTGCTAAACATTTACGGGACACCTCCAGCATGCGGTCACCCTGCATAAGTCACTTCCTTGCTGGTGGAGTGGAGGTCAGAAAAATAACACCAGTCGGTAGACCACGTCTGTGCAACGTGGTCGGTGCCGAGTGAGAAGTCCGCCTACACAGGTCGTAAGGAGCAGGGAGAACCAGGACCCTCTGGTGGGCAAGGACTGGGGGCCGGGGGAAAAGGAGAGTCCTTCTCGGAGAGGCTGGCCCATGAGTTCCAGACGAAGGCAGTTGGAAGGCGGTCGGGTTTAATGCCCAGCTTACTGCGTCACTGCGTCACCGCGTCCCGGCTCTGCCTACAGCTCTGAGCTAGTCTCCGCCTGCAGTGAGACCAGGCCGCGCTCGCTGCCTGGGGCGGGATCCTGCCAAGGTCGGGTCCTTTCCTCGGAAGCCTGGGCTCACCTCCCCACGCCCAGGTTTCAGCGTCTCTTTGGACCTAGTGTTCCTCACGAGTGTTCCTGACCGCCCCCTCCCCCCGAGTGAATGGCGTTTCTTAGGGAGTGCGTTAAAACACGCGACTCCCAGGCTCCAGTCCCAGAAGTTTTAACTGGTAGGACCAGAGGGAGGCTCAGGAGGGTCCACTGCAACAAGGCCTCCAGGTGATGTTTATTGACGCTGGAGTTTGAGCCACTCGTTGACTTTCAAAAACAACGTCCATGAAAACCATCCTGGCGACCAGAGAGAGTGGGGAGTGGCTGGTGGGGGACTGTGTGGGGAAGGAAATGGATGACCTTTCGTCCTTCACGGAGGTGTCTGCTGCCGTGAACCGGGCACAGTCTACTTCTGAGACTATCCTAGGGCATTCAGTTAAGACCACATTGTTCTTTTCTGCCCTCATTCATTTTGTGTCTGCTCTCGCTGTGGCTTGCCCTCCGCCCGGGAAGTCAGAAAAGCAGACTCCAGACCCGGTGGACCTGACTGCATTCTTACACCGAACACTGGACAGTGCAGAGGCTAGTCGTGTAAGAGGCTTCACTCTGGGGCTAGGGACTTGAAGATGCTGGCGTTTCTAAACACAAATAATCGAATTTGTTGGGCTTGGGCTATGACATTAAAAAATTTCAAGTTGTCTTTCTCTTGATATTCTTGGCTGTCGTGTGACTTCAAAAAAATAAATGCTATTGTTTATTTGTTTACATAAAAATTTGATTTCATGGTGACAAGTGAATTTGGCCTAAGAAGGCTTGGGAGAACGTCTTGATGTATTTTATTGGGAAGGGACTTTATATTTGCTGTTAAGGGTCCTGTTTGATGGGTCACCTTCAGGAGAAAAGCTGGGAAGGGAAAGTGCTACTTGTGGGAGGACAAGGAGGTATTATTTTCGGGGTACTTGGGAGCATTTATTGCTGCCTTGTTTGGTTACATTTCATCCTCATGATCTTCAGGCAAGTTCATATGCTCAACCTTTTTTAGAGGGGAGGGTTTTTTATTTTTACCCTTTTGGGATACCTCACTGGACACCACACTACCCACCTCTTAGCAAGAGCCATTTATTCCAATATCAACAAAAAGAAACATGTGTGATGCTCCTACAGAATAAAATCAGTCACTGTTTTCAGTCTGTGTAGACTCGACCGTATAATTAGGTTGAGGAAGTGAAGTTAGCATCCTTTGTCCTTCCTCTCTTTCCTGAGAAACATGACCAGAAGAAGGAGGCTGACTGAGAAAAGTTTCAAAGCAGAAACAAGGTAATTTGTTCTTGTCCTAAATGCCACACCCAGGTGTAGGCGGTGACAGGTCATTGGCACTGTTGTCCCTGAGACCGGAGAGGCAAGAATCTGGTTGTGAAAGGCGGGCAGAAATCTGAACAGGCCCTGGGTAGGGAAATGACTGTCGCAGTGAACAGGGGTGGGCAGGTCCCCAGGGCCCCGCCAGGAGGGAAGGCACCTGGAAGGCAGGGGAGGGCTGAGGGAGGCCCGGGAAGTCACATGTTCAGGGACCGGGACATACTGACCCTGAAGAAGCAAATGACCAGGTCATCAGATAAAAACACCGAGGGCTCTCATGAGGACAAAGCTGATGGTGCCAGTGACCAGGAGAGACATCGGGAACCACCCATGTTTCCGCCCAATGGCCTCCTTTAGAACTCCTGGAAGAGGATGGTTTGAGGTTGCTGGTGCTGGGCGTTGGGGACCCCTGGCCTGGGGTGACACTGGCCTGGCAGAGAGGGTACAGGTGGTGGCATGAATTAGTCTAATGAGGTCTAACCCCCGTGTCCCCCAAAATCGATGGTTTTATGCTTCTAACAAGAACAGTGACCACACTTAAGACCTGGTTGCTGCTGCTGCTATTGGTTTTCATCACACCGTGTTAATAACCGATCACCTTGTTTTCTGACGTAGAAAGTTCTTTCCCACCCATCCCCCCTTTGCTGATGCACTTGGGTTTGGGAGGCAGTCTTTCTTCTTTCTGCTCTAGTCTGGTCTCCTCCAGCATTGAAAACTGCAGTGCTAATCATAGTGTGGCCCTCGGGACCCGTCCAAATCTGTACCCAGCCTTCCCTGGGACTGCTCCTGTGGCTGCGTCCCCTCCACCACCTCCCCAGTCTCCTCACAACCCCTCGTTTTCACCTTCAGTCAGATCCCGGCTCCCAGGATGACCTGCCTCCCCACGCCCCAGGGCCACAGAGCTCCCTGTCTGGTCTGCATGAAACATCTGTCCCCTTCCCTTTCAAAGTCTTACTCGTGCTTCTAAGCCCAGCCCGAACATTCCCCTTCCTGGGAAGCCTACCTCAGCCTTCCGCTGTGGCTGGGAGGAGTGGCTCCCTCCCATGGCCTCCCACCGTGCCGTGTTGACACTCCCTCACTGAACACAGGCTGACCTGACAGGCTCCGTGTCCCGCACTGCGTGGTGCGCCCTCCGGGGTTCACACGCGTGTATTCAGACCAGGCACTTTCTCCTTGCCTTACACACACCAGCTCATTGAATCCCCATAGCAACCCTAGGAGGGTCTATTAGCCCCGTTTTGCGGAAGAAACTGGCATAGAGACTTCAGTAGGCTGACAGAGGTCACCCAGCTGGTTAAGTGGCACACGCAGGACCTGAACCCAGCTAGTCCGGTTCCCGCCCTTACTCCTAAGCATTAAGGATACTATTTATTTGTGTCACAATCCTCCAGTGCTTGGCGTCATGATTTGCACATGGGGGGTCAGTAACTGTTCATTGGCCAAAAGTTGGTTGTTGCCAGGAGTTGGGGAGCAGGGCAGGGAGGGCTGGGTGGCTGTGGCGCGTGAGGTGAAGTTGCGCAGGGCTAAATGTGCCTGTGCGTGCGATGTAAGAATAGGCTCAACTGCGTATGAGTCTCTTATTATCTCAAGGTAAAAAATTTGAGAATAAATGTTGATCCTAGTGTTCTGCCAAGTTCAGTTCTCCTAGACTTGGTCTAATATAATTCACAGAAGTGGTATTTTTTGTATAGTAGCAGCACTAACCTTTTGTTGATGCTAACTTGAAAACATCTAGATTTAAATTATATCTGCTGCTTTCACAGGTCCGTACGCAGGCAAGCAGAGAAAGTTATAGCTAATTTGTTTTCAAAGTAAAACAGCAGCTATGTCTCTGTTATGATAAAAATGCAAATTTATTAGGAAATCATTGGTAAATACAGAATGATTAGAAACGGAAAAAATACAATTACCCATCAAACAACAATGTGAGTTATTCCCCGACTGGTGCGTTTCCTCCCAGTGACCGGGCCTCAACTGTGTTTTGTGCGGGTTCCGCCCGAGCGTACCTGTGCCCCACGTGTACCTGTGAGCACCTCTCCCCTCAAACGCACTGTGAAAAGCGCAGTTCTAGATGAGCTCAGTCTCCGGAATTGACTGAGGGGCAGTGCCGTAATTTACTACCCACGGTTGGAAGACAGTTAAAGCTCTGCGTTTTTCAAAATTAAAAAGCAAATTTGAACTAGAGCTACTCTCTTTATTCCTCTCACAGACTCTTTTTTATTTTTGTTTACTTTCAATTTTTAAAAAATTATATTGCATTGATTATGCTGTTACTGTTGTCCTTATTTTTCCCCCTTTGCCCCCTCCACCCAGCACTCCCTACTCCCTCAGGCAATCCCCCCACCATTGTTCATGTCCCTGGGCCATGCGTATAAATTCTTTGGCTAATCCATTTTCTGTACTGTACTTCAGCTATTCTGTAACTACCAATCTGTACTTCTTAATCCCCTTATCTCTGCACCCATTCCCCCCTTACCCCCCTCCCATCTGGCAACCCTCAAAACCCTCGCTGTATCCATGAGTCTGTCTCTGTTCTTATTTTCTTTGTTTATTTTTTAGATTCAATTGTTGATATGTATTTTTGCCATTTTATTGTTCATAGTTTTGATCTTTTTCTTAAATAAGTCCCTTTGACATTTCATATAATAATGGTTTGGTGATGATGAACTTTTTTAGCTTTTTCTTGTCTGGGAAACTCTTTATCTGCCCTCCCATTCTAAATGATAGCTTTGCTGGGTAGAGTAATTTGGCTGTAGGTCCCTGCTTTTCATGACTTTCAGTATTTCTTGCCAATCCCTTCTTGCCTGCAAAGTTTCTTTTGAGAAATCAGTTGATAGTCTTATGAGACCGCCCCTGTAGGTAACTAACTTCTTTTCTCTTGCTGCTTTTAAGATCCACTCTTTATCTTTGACCTTTGGCATTTTAATTATGATGTGTCTTGGAGGGGGCCTCTTTGCATCCATCATAATTGGGATTCTATGATTCCTCCATTTCCTTCATGAAATTAGGGACTTTTTTTATTATTTTTTTCAGATATATTTTCAATTTCTTGGTCTTTCTCTTCTCCTTCTAGCACCCCCATGATGCAAATGTTGGACCTCTTGAAGAATCCTGAAGGCTGCTGATACTATTCTCATTTTTTTGGATTCTTTTTTTCTTCTTCTTGTTCTGATTGGTTGTTTTTTGTTTCCTTATGTTCCAAATCATTGATTTGATTCTTGGCCTCATCTACTCTACTGTTGTTTCCCTATAAATTGTTCTTTATTTCAGTTAGTGTATCCTTTGTTTCTGTCTGGGTCTTTTTTATGCTGCTGAGGTCCTCACTAAGTTCCTTGAGTATCTTATAACCAGTGTTTTGAACTCAGCATCTGACAGATTGCTTATCTCCATTTTGTTTAGCTCTTTTTTCTGGAGTTTTGATTGGTTCTTTCATTTGGGTCATGTTTCTTTGTCTCCTTATTTTGGCAGCCACCCTGTGTTTGTTTCTGTGTATTAGGTAGAGCTGCTATGACTCTGTGTCTTGGTAATGCGGCCTAATGTAGTAGGTGTCCTGTAGGGTCCAGTGGCACAGCCTCCCATATCACTCAAGCTGGGTACCTGAGGTGCACCCTTTGTGTGGGCTGAGTACACCCTTCTCCTGTGGTTGAGCCTTGGATGCTGTTGGCAGGTCAATGGGAGGGGTTTACCCAGGCCAGTCAGCTACAAGGACTGGCTGTGACCACTGATGAACAACCTCCATCCTCCGTGGAGGATCAGCTGTGCAGGGTCAGGGTGGTGGTGCTCTGACATGGTCTGTAGCTGTCCACGGAGTGTGCTGGCCCTGGGGATTCCCTGGTGGTGCAGGCCAAGGTCAGCCCCCAACTGTGTTTTGCCTGAGGCCGCCCTTCCTAAGCTATAAAGCAACCTGAGATGGCTGCTAGTAGTGCTGGGCTTGGAGACTCCCAGGTGAAGCCAAGCTGTGACTCTAGGCCGTCTGCTGCTAGTGCCAGGCCTGGGGCTCACGGAGGCCAGCTGTGGCTTTTTGAGAGGATTTAGAAAGTTGTGCAGCATGAGCTAAGACCAGCCATTCATATGGAAAAGCAGCTTGGGTGGACCCATAAGCTGGGTTGGACAGAGTCTCTGGGGATCTCCAAGGCAGGTCAAACAATGTTAGCCAGGTTGATGGAGTCTCAGATATGGCACCAGCTTACCAGTTATGTTGCTTGGTGGCTCTGTGTGGGGAAGGTTTAGAAAAGGGACAGTGGCCTCTGCTCATCTTGATGCCAGACACTTCAGTTTCTCTCAGTATGCTGGCGCCTTTCAAGCTGCTACCTCTGTGATGGAGCGCAGAGGGACCGAGTCTGAATAAGTGAGTCCATGTGTGGGTTCTTCAAGAGGAACTGCTTGGGGCTCCAGCCGTTTTTTTTCCACTGACTCAATCCCCACTGGTTTTTGCAGTCCGAAGTTGTGGGGACCTTATCTTCCTGGCACCGGATCCCTGGGCTGGGGACCTGCTGTGAGCCTGGGACTCCTTGCGTCTGAGATAATCCCTCTCGAGTTTTTATCCACCACACATGGGTGTTGGACCAGTCTGTTCTGCATCTGTGCCCCTCCTACCAGTCTGGATGGATGTGGTTTCTTTAATTCAGTAGTTGTCAGACTTCCATTCAACTCAATTTATGATGGTTCTGAGTGACGGTTGTTCTATATTTTACTTCTTTTGTTTATATACATGTTTTTTACTTCTATGTGTTACAAACCCCATAATCCACTGTTACTATTTTTGCTTTCAACAGTCCATTATCTTTTAAACATAGTTCTAGAATAAGAATTGACAGCATTTTACATTTACTTACCTGTACCGCATTCCCAGTGTTCATTATTCCTTTGATGAGAACAGATTTACATCTAGTATCATTTCCACGTTAAAGGAATTCCTTTAACATTTCTTGTAAAATTCTGGTGATGCATTTTTCAACTTTTACATACCCGAATGGTCCTTATTTTGCCTTTGTTTTTGAAAACTGGGTATTGAACTTGAGGCTGGAAGTTTTTCATTCTTTTAGTGCTTTACAGATGCTGGTCCACTGTCTCTGTCTTTCATTGTTCCTGAAGAGATGCCGGCTGTGGTTCTTATTTTTGCTGCTCCATACCTGTGACTTTTTAGTCTCTTGTTGATTTTAAGATTTTCTCTTGATCACTGTTTGTAAGCACCTTGATTATGATGTACTTTAGTATAACTTTATTGTGATATTTATGAATATTGGGGTTCATACAGCTTTTTGAATTTGCACATTTAAAATTTTCATCAAATTTGGAGATATTCATCTATTATTTCTTAAAATATTTTTGGTCTCTCCTTTTGTTTCTCGTCTTTGGAGACACCAATTATACATATGTTAGTCTTTTGAAATTGTCTTACAGTTCACTGATGCTTTATATACTACTTTTTTTATCGGGGCAAGGGGGAGGCTGTTTCTTTCATTTTGGATAGTTCCTATTGCTAAACCTGAATGATTAGTCTATTGCTAATCTTCAGAGTCTGCAGTTAATTCCACTCAGTTTATGTGTCACCGAACACACTTTTTTGTTTCAGCTCTACAGTTTGATTTGGGTCTCTTATGTCTTCCCTGTCTTTACTTAACATACATATTTTTTCTTTACTTTCTTAAAGATATAAAATATAATTATATAACTGTCATAATGTCTTTACTACATTGGGGTCTGTTTCTGTCAATATAAGGGGTGGACAAAAGTAGGTTTACAGTTGTGAGTATGGTAAACAGTTTATTCTTGTATTATTTATTAATTAGTATATCATTTATTTGGAATACAACTGTAAAGCTACTTTTACTCACCTCTGTACTTCTGTCCTAATTATGGGTCATATGTTCATGTTTCTTGGCATGTCTGGAAATGTTGTATTAGATGCCAGACCTTGTGAATTTACCTTGTATATTTCTAAGTCCATATCCATATGTACATACGTATCCTATAAATCACAGAAGGTATATGCATATATGAATACATGCATACCTATACTCTCAAGCTCTTCTCTGTGGTCTGTTCCTTGGAAAACTTTTAATCTCTTCAAGGCTCACTTTTAAGTTGTGTTACTGAACATAGAACCTGAGAAGCCCTCAGCCGAAGGCTAGTTTTCCCACTATGGAGGCAACGCTCTTCTGAGTGCTGTGCTTAATGCACATGTGTTATAAGGTTCTTCCACTCTGGCTTGTGGGACAGCAACCCTTTCCCGGCCCCGTGTGCTCCAGTGACCGCTTTCCCCTTCCCTGCATTGGCTCTTGTCCTAGCTAAGGTCGTTTCCTCACTCACATGCAGCGATCACCACCCAGCTGCGGGCTTGCGAGGGACCCTGGGAGGTGTTCTCCTCTCGATGAAGCTCCCCGGTCCCTACAGGGCTCCCCTCTCCAGCTCTCCATCCTGTGCCTTCCGCCACCCGAGTCTCCCTGAATTCTCAAGTCTGTTTTCTCCACTCACCAAGGCCAACCCTGCCACCCCGACATTTGCTGGGCTAACTAACCATAGGCTGAGCTCACTCCTTTCCCTCTTCTTGGAATCACTGTCCTGTGCTGGCTGTTGCCTGACATCATTATTTCATGTATTTTGTGTCGTTTTTGTTAATATGACAGGGCCAACCTGGTGGTGTCTGTTACTCCATAATGGCTGGAAACGGAAGCATGCAGAGCCACTGGATAAATGTCAGTGAGCTCTCTACTGCTTACAGGGCCAAGTTTAAACTCCTTGGTTTAGCACAGCCCACCCTGTACAAGCTGACTCCACCCACTTTCAGTAATTCGAAACCATTGGCCCAGTCTTGGCCGTGCCTGACTTTTTCATCCTGGGCGTATTGTATGTGCTCCTGTCTCCACCTGGGAAGACCTTCTTCCCACGTAGCCCCCATCTGGCCAAGGTCCACTTGTTCTTTACGACCCAGCTCGATCGCCAGCTCCTGTTAAACTCTGCCCGAGCTCAGTGTTCGCTGCCCTTAGGACGTGCCTCTGCTATGCACCTGAGACACCGTCGTGGAGCTTCCCGTTTGCCCTCTACCCTTCACTGCGACTCCTCATGTCCTTGAGGGTAACAGCCTCTACATAGTACTCACATCTTCACCCCTCAGCCCGACCCAGTGCCTGACGTGTAGCGGATTCTCGGCCAGTGGGCGCTGAATGCAGGGGCGCCCTGTCTCAGTGTATAATCTTGCTTTCGGAAGGTAGCGTTGGCCTGCCTGTTTGAGGAGCTTGAGAATGATGAACGAGAGACACTAAATAAAACCTGGACGGGAATGGCTGCTCCTGTTCTACGTCACATTCACCCGTGAGGATGCTGAGCAGGTTTGGGGCTCCCCCAGGGTCTTATCTCTGCCTTAAAACAGTTCCCAGGCAGCGGTGTTGCTCCTTGTCTCACAGCTGACGGAGTTCTGTGACTGATGACTGAGAGAAGTATTGGGTTGGCCAAAGTGTTCGTTTGGATTTTTCATATGACAGCTTTAGTTAGCAGTGCTTACTGTATTTGTCTTTAACTTCATTCAAAACAACTTTGTTAGGTTACATTGTGACAGCTGCCATATCAGTGTGCATTAAAAAAAACGTACCAAAATTAGTGAGTTTTTGTGCAGCCATTTTAATATTGACAGTGGAAGAAAACATGCAACATTTTTGACCTATTATGCTGTATTATTTCAAGAAAGTTAAAAAGGCAAATGAAATGCCAAAAAGATTTGCTCAGTGGATGGAGAAGGTGCTGTGATTGATCGAGAGTGTCAAAAGTGGTTTGCCAAGTTTCTCAGTCCTATTGACATTTTGGCCAAATAATTGTTTGCTGTGGGGCTGTCTTCTGCACTGGAAGATGTTTAGCTGCACCCCTGGCCTCTCCCCACTAGCAGCCAATAGTGGGAGAGAGCCGACATCCTCAAAATGTCCAAATCAATAGTTGTTGGTGAAAATAAAAAAAATGTGTCTTTCATTTTACAGAAAAAACTAAACAGACCTTTTGGCCAACCCAATAGTAGAGGAAAAGTTATCCCTAAGGAGTCAGTCCACTAGTGTTAATATAATCCTCTTCGAGGCATCAGCTTCAACCCTGGGAGAGAGTTGGAGGTAAGGTTCTTGCGGCTTGACTGAAGGCCAGCATCTTAGAGACCTGTGTTTCATATCCCCTGAATTGCCTGGGACATGTGCCATCAGCATAATATACACTGGAGATTCAAGATTTTTTTAATATATCAAAACGTTTTAATTTGTTATATGAATAACAAACATTGGAAACATACTCCAAAACAAAATGGCAAATTGAAGATGTTCACATACAACAGCCAGAGGGGTAATACCCTCCTGACAGACAACCCTGGCAAAGAAACAAGAAGACAGCCGGATCCAGGTCTCCTGACTGGTGCTGATGGCTGGTTCAGGAGTCAGCAAACAGTCTGGAAGCCCGTCTCCCTAATCCAGGTGGGGAAGGGTAGTCACAGAAGAAAAACAAAATCCACCGGAGGTTTAGAGATAGACCAGTCCAAGCCCAAGTTTACTGACTTGCTTGCCAGGCAAGAGAAATTCGCTGAACAGTTAACTGAGGGGTGGGGGTAGGGGGTGGCGAGTGGGGACCCAGGGGCTGTATGCACTAGAATGATGGCTGAGTAATGACAGACACGTTCCCTCTGAATGGGACAGGTTGAGTCTGTGAGTCTGTGTGGTCAGAAGAGTCAGTAGTTTTTCCCCTCAGGGTCTGACCTAGCAGATTACTCAAAACGCTATGTCCTTTATCTGATTGCTGAAATTTTGTGGTTATTCAACAGCTTCACCTGGTAGGACACAATTTTGGTGAAAGTCAACACCCAGGTGTGTGTAGCTGGAAGTGGGGGTTGTTTCCCTTTTCACGGTGTGATTGTGTAATTCCTCCCCCAGAGAATCGGGGAGACACAGCTGCTTTGTCGGGAGGAGAGCCCAGCCTGAGCTCTGTGTCGTAGGGGAAAATGAATGCTGGTTCAAATCCCGACTCGCAGCAGGTGAGATTTGTCAGGTGCTAAAGAAACGAACTTGAGGTTTGAAGTAGGGAAGTCTCGTTTTTGTTGTTGTTTTTTTCCGATTTAGCCACCTATGAGCTCGATAAACCCATCTAAGTCTCAGTGCTGTGCGTGGGTGTGTGTGAAGTGGACATGCTCCATCTCTCCCGCATCAGTTCATGGGGAGAGTAAATGAGATGCTGTACAGAAACAATCCCCGCAGCGGCTGCCTGCTCCTTACACAGGGGCCGGTGAAGAGCTGGCTGAGAGCCCTCCTCCCTGCCGACTCCCACCATGTGTACCCCCCACATGTGTGATGCCTCCGCTGCCCCCCATGCCCTCCTCGCTCCCGGCATGCCCCCCATGCTCACCCCCTTTTCACATGCATTTACTTTCATTTCTTCCTCCTCCGCTCAATACTAATCTGCAGGTCCTAATTAAAACACTAGTGAAAAAGTAATTCAAGTACTATCCGCAGCTTCAAAACTGACCTTTATTCCTATTCTTCATTAATAAGTCAGATTATATTCTAACGCCAGTACAGTGTTCCTATTTACTGTAAGATTCTACATAATCGGTGTCGGAGATCGGGCTGTCTCTGGTAAAGGTAAACAGTCAAGTGCAATCGCAAAGCAGTCTCAGATCTGGGGCATCGGAGAACTGGTTTCGTGCATGCCCAGACCAGCGCGTGCCTCCTTCCGCCCCCGCCCCAAATACAGGGTCATGCGCGTCCTATAACACCAACCTGACGTTGCCCACACAGAAAAGACCTTTGACCCCGCTCAGCATACCTCGGAATGTTTGGAGCTCATCGAACAAGGCTGGGTGGTCTGTTGTTCTCGTCACAGGGGAGGGCAGTCGAGGGGTGTGAGCCGTCGGGCACACAGAGAACTCAGGGGCATTACACACTAACAGATGCTGGAGTTCCAAGGGGACAGGGGAGAGTGTGGGCACCTTGCTACATCCAAAGGAATGACGTGCGTTCAGAGAGCGTGAGGCCCCCGGGGGACTGGCCTAAAGCCCGAGGGGAACGGCCGACTCTCCCCACCGGACATTTCTCACCACTCTGGCCTGAAGCCGTCGTAATGCGATTGGAAGAACTTGTCTAGCACGTGGTAGGCAGTGACTCACAATGTTGTTTTGCAACTTCTTCAGGTCCTAAATGTTGCATGTTTAGGCCATCTGTGAAAGAGGGGTACAGTGGGACCCTAGTCAAAGGGGAAAAGGAAGACGGCAGAGGGGGTGGGATGGGCTGAGATAGAGTCAGTGATGCTGGAAAAACTCCTCAAATCTCAGAGCTGTGAAACCGCAGGCTGATTGGTCACTCACACTGTGTGCCCAGTGCTGTCCCTCGGGGCATTCTGCCCATGTGCTCAGGGACCCATCATCTGTAACACGCACCCTGTTCCTCGACCTCCCAGCAGGGGAACTGAGGGCCTGTCCACGGCCCGGGCTTGGCATTGACCTCATCCCTCCCGCTCACACCCGGTGAGCCAGGACTAGTGACGTGGCCTCAGGGAGCTGCCAGGGCCCCGGGATGGGCGTGGGGAAGCGGACCAGCTGGGCAGCACTGTCGTCTCTGCCTCAGCCTTCTCTTCTGGTCACCAGTACCTGTCTGCGTCCTTCTTCCGACTGCTAGAGACAGTGCGCAAGTTCTGCTTGGTCAGTGTGTCCAGCACCGACGGCCGGACCCCGGAACACTGGATATCAGGTTAGAGCCTGGCTGCTCCTGGTCTGGAAATCTGAGAGACCCGCCAGCAGTCCGCTGCCCGGGCAGCCAGCGCCCAGTGGAGGAACAAGAGCCAGGTCACTGCAATCAACACCCAGTCTCTGTGGCCTCTGCCCACCAGCCGGGGGCGCTCTCCCTCCACCCTGGCTTTCCCCTGCTATCCCAGAAGGGTTTGTTTCACATTTCTCACTAGAATCTCTCCCACTGCGCACTAAATCCAATTCTTCCAGTTTCTCTAGGAACTTCTACTGACTTATTTGTATTGTTAACTCCTGTGTCTGCCTGTCTGTCGCTCTCCATTGATCTCTTCCAGAATAAGAACGTATTCTGAGGTTGCATGTGCCAACCAGCGTGCCCCTCCCAGTGTCACTACCGGCCTGTTTTTAATCTGGAGACTCAGGTTCATCCTCAGTCTCCCTGACTGTTCTGACTGTCCCCTCCCTCCTTCAGACCCTGTCATTCCAGGTGGGCTCCGAGCCTTCCTCCGGATGCGCCACGGTGCGCCCAGCTCACCGGAGGGTGAACACTGGTCCCACTGCCTTCCTCCTCTTCTACTCTTTGTTTCCGCAAGAATCGCCTGGGAAAGTAGGTACAGGTGCAGAGTCTCCTCAATCCGCTCCCTGCCGCACTGCCCCACAATCCTGGTGTAGCGTTTCTGGAGTAGGGTCCAGAAATCTTCTGTTTTTAGCAGGTGGCCTGGGCAATTGTGACACTGGTAATGGCTGTCCTCTTTGAGAAACAGGGTTTTCCCTGTCACACACCCTGGCCAACTCTTTCTCTGCGGCCTCTCAGGTCTTTCCTCCTCTTTTCCCTGAAGCACTATGCTTTTGCTTTTGCAAAGGTGACTCACCATCTTTCCCCATTACCGGCTCTATCATCTTTCTGCCTCGCCATTGCTCGAACAGGACCTCTACAGGGGGTGGCATCAGGCAGCCAGAGGGCAATTGCCCTGTCCTCTCTGCCTCCCTGGAGACTTGGCTGTGTCTCTGGAAAGTGCGTTCCGTGTGACTCCCCCGGGGGACGCAGTGTTAGGGCCTGGGAAGGGCGTGGCCACCGGCCAGTCGGAATGGGTGCTGGCTGCAAACCGGGCCCGAGTCCTGGTCGTCACCAGCAGCGGCTCCTCGGGCTCCCAGGGCTCCCAGCTGGCCTTCACCAAGGCACCTGCACGGTCACGTCACCAGTCAGACGGGTGGTCAGGGGACCTCCAGGCCTGGCTCCAGGGACCTTCTGCCCACGGCATGCTGAGCAGGGCCTGCGGGGAACACCTGACCCCTTGTTTGGGTACATTCTGGCCATGCCCTTGTCATTCCCTTTAGACATCTTCCTTGTCACACTTAATGGTTTGTTTAGAGGTCCGTTCTGTACATGGAGCTGGTCACAGAAGATTATCCGGAGGGTTCTTTCATTATTCACTTGCTGATAGGCATACTCTTTACTGCCTCTCTCTCCTGCAAGCAAAGGGCGAGAATAAGGAGGCTGCCTTCTTCCACGCTGGTAGTTTTTTAAAATGTATTAAGAGACTTATACCATTTCCTTTGTCTTATACTTTATATATTGATATAGTTTTGTCCTGTGTTTGTAGGTTTTAATTTAAAAGTTGCAAGAGGAGGTCTCACCTTCTTTGATTCGCTGGCCTCTGGGTTAGTAAATCATTAGAGGCAAAGAGCGGAGAAAGCGCCCCTTGTTCTGGGGCGTCCTGCAGCGTAAAGAGAATGCTGAGCACTGCCGGAGAAGCGTGCCGTTCGGCTCCTGCCCTTGTGCCAGGAGAGGCGTGGTCCTCTGCAGGCTGTGCACAGCGTCACTGCTCCCGGCTTCTGCGCGTGAAGCCCTCTGCTTCCTGACCAAACCCAGAGACCAGCCGGCCGGCCGGCCGGCAGCTCGGCGCAGAAGTGAAATAAATTCAGAAGCATCCCCTGAGCGCTTCCAATTTTTCCAGTAATTGTGGCCCATGCGAATCTAGGTTCGTTCCCTCAGATACGTGAGAAATGTCGCCGTTCTGTGGGTTATTCTCTAAGTTATTCTAATTTTGATGCTGAACATCGATCTCTCTAGGCTGCCAACAAATTCAGTGGCCCTTCTAAGGGCTCTCCAAGGCTCTGGGCTCTGTGGAGTGCAGACACCCTGGCTTTCTGTCCCTGTCTGCAGGTCCCACTGGGACAGTTGCCCCTATCTACACCTTCCCCTGAAGCCTGGGAGCTCTCCACGTGGGAGAGAGGACTCTGGCGGCTGGGTCAGCGTCCTGTCTCTGCAGAAGGAGCCCACTGTCCTCTCTGACCCCCCATTCACACAGTGCACCCCCACAGCCCGGGGACGGCTTTCTCTGCTCAGACGAAGCTCCTTCCTGTTGTCCGCCCCTTTAATCCACTCTGCTTTACCGCTTCGGCCTCATTCTGAGACTGAATTATTGGCAACCAAAATTTTAGTTTACCTTTTCCTGAGAATAGGGAGGACCAGACTTGGAAAGTGATTAGAGAGTAGGGGTGGGGGTGTTTGCATCCGATCCTTGTGTAGCTTAGGCAGAATAGGGAAGTCCGATACTGGAAGTCTCAAATGCTACCACTGGGGCATTTCTTCAGTTTCTACGTCTAAAATTTAATATTCACTCCTCATGAACTGCTGCTGACTACATCTTAGATGCTCTGTTATGCATCGAAGGCGTATTTTAGTTCTTGTCAATATTAGGCAGGGTTCTAGATTGCATTCAACAAAAAAAACTGATTCTTGCAAATTTAAACAAAAATGGTTTGGGGGCATCAGGGAAAAAGAGAGAGATTGAGAAAGACTGAGAGACAAAACAGAGAGGGAGTTAGGCAGATAAATGAGTTGTAAGAGTAAATAGTGAGAGAAGCGACTGAAGAAGCACGTAGGGACCAGCCACTGAGGAGAGAGGGAAACAGAGATGAGTAACGCAGTCTCCACCCTGAAAAGACAGCAGCTGGCCGAGGAGGGGGCCCCCACGCAGAGTGTGCGAGGAGATGAGTGAGTGGGGCAGGCAGAGCTTGGCCAGCATGGGGCGGGGAGGTGGCCGCTCAGCGCTCCCGGCCCTGAGCACCGAGGTAGAGTTCATGACCGGGTCCCTGTGGTCCAGGGGCAGCAGAACAGGCGGTGCCCCCCGCCGACACAGCAGAGCCCCTTATGTGGAGAAGCTGCCGTGAGGTCGTCTTCTTGCAGCTTTGCTTGGTCAGAGGCAACGTGCCACCCCTGAACTTGGGAGCAACCCTCCGACACGCAGTGTCGACACTGAGCGTATTCCAGAGCGTGCCCTTTCCACGGGTCAAGCCCCAGTGAATGGAGACAGGCGTGTCCCTCTGCAATTCGATCCTAGAGCTCTTCACAGCTCAGTGACAGGGCGGGGAGAGTGACTCTGTTTTAGTCAGTCTTGGCTGCCACCTGCTGGAGAAAGTTCTCCAACGCTTCAATAGTGAAGTCAATGTAGCTTCTCCCCATACACGGTTCCTGGTGCTTTCAAACTGCTGCACCTCCCTGGAGCTGGGGCGAGGAGTCTGTGGGCCCGTGAGTCTGTGTGCGGGCTCCCTAAGATCTGCAGCCCCCAGGTCTCCAGAAGCCCTCCGTCTTGATAAGCCACAATCCCAGCTGGTTTTTACAGCCAGATGCTATGGGGACGCTCTTTCTGGCACTGGTGCCCTGGGCGGGGAGCCTGGTGTGGGGCTGGGACCCCTTGCTTTTTCCTCGTGGCGACTGATGAAACCGAAATATCCCCCGTTTCTTAACCCTCACACTGTGGGTGTGGGACCTGCCTGTTCCACATCTCCACCCCTCCTGCCTGTGTCCACGCAGCTTCCTCTTTGTGTCCTGAGTTGTAGGACTTCTGTTTGCCTAGTCTCCCAGCAGTGTGTCTACGATGGTGGTTCTGTTGTTCAGTTGTAATTCTGACGTGGTCGTGGGAGGAGGTGGGCACAGCATTGCACACTCTGTCATCTCGACCAGAAGTCCAGAGTCCGGATGGATTTGTCAATAATGTTTGTTAAATGGATACACGATTGAATGCTACGCTGACATTTTGTGTATGAAAAATTTTTAAGACTGTGTTTTAGAATAATAAAACAAATGCTATCTCTGAATGCCTGAAGAAATACGGAGTGAGTCAGACCCTGTGTATATACATGCGCACACACACATCCTCACCTAGTCACTCATCGATGATCCGTGGACACTTAGGCTGTTTCCATGCTCTCGCCATCGTAGGTAATACTGCCAGGAACGGGGGGACGCTCGCTCAGGGTTACGATGAGACCGCCCGGCTGAGCCTTCCGCCTGGGGCTGGAACTCTGCTCCAACCAGGGCAGTCCTTTCGTCTTCCTTCTTTCCTCCGCTCTCTTCCATAGGTTGCCCGCCACGCCTGCTGTGTCTTCCACCTAGAAACCTGGCTGCCGGACGCAATAGCAGTACATTTTCAGTGGGGCCGTGGGAATACATTTGCAAAAAAAAGCAAAGATTGCTTCTGACGATTTTAGCTGAGCAGCAAAAATCTCAAAAGCAGCGTATACCATCCCCCTCACACTTCATGTAGGGACACAGCCTCGGCTCTCCTGGGGAATTAACACAGAATCCTGGGGGTGCAGTCAGAGGCCGGATCCACGGGTGTCTGTCCAGCCTTGTTGGGAGCTCGCTGTGTTGGGAGGGAGGGAGTCCTTTCTGTGGCTTTTGGAGGGCAAATGCGCGGATTCTTTTTTTTCCCCCCCCACACAGCTGAAATGTGCCTCCCCTAGAGTCTGCGAAGGCACTGGCATATGGATGGTTTTGAGGAGGCTAGAATATGAATAATTGGAAGATTCCATAACTCGGGGCTTCTGTAACCCCTAAGTGTTTGTAGTCAATCCACCCTGTCCCCTTTGACCTCATATTATTTACTTGATTTCTGTGCTTTGGAGGTGCAGCTCTTACAAATTACACATCTGCCGAGACAAAGGTTAAGTCTAGGACAACGGGTGGGAAGTGATTCCTTCCAGAAAACGGGAGCGAAGAACAATAAATAGCATCTATGTGATTAACACCATGTAAGTATTTCTATGGGTCTGCAATTACTAGCAACATCTTATCTGGAAAAGAAATTAGGAAAATGATATGAATATTCCACTTACTAAAATTTAGGGCACATGTTTCTTTCATGGACAAGTTACTCTGTTCCTAAAAAAACACACAAAAAACTTTCTCCCACCTCCATTTAGCCTTAGAAAAAAGAATTCGTGGCTTTGTCATGATTTAATCTGACTTTTTCCCCGTGAATGTCACCGTTCGGTGACCCTGGCATACAAATGCTCGAACTGACCGCCACACCGCTCTATTCCTTGCCGTGGTGTTGAATAAAAACGCGGATTCAAAGGTCAACTTTAAAATATTCATAATAAATTCACAGACCAAAACAACAACTAACACAACAACACTAACAACTCCCTGCACCGATTCTCCTGATCTGGTTATTCATGGAGGGGCCCCTGACTTTTAAGCAGTGCCCATAAAAGGGCACAATGTGCAAACCGCTGGGGCCTAGGAAATTTTTTCGGGACTAGGTAGCGAAAGGCGAATGGAAAGTATTGCTTACGTTAATGAAGTTGACAGGACAGAGAGAGAACGGATGGGCACCCCTGTTTTCTATAGTACAAAAAGTGAAACTCTGTGTTACCCTCAGGGAGCCCTTACTCTGTCCTTCACATATCTGCTCCCACGGCTATTGTACTGAAAACCTATTTTTGAGATTATTTTTCAAATTTTATAACTGATAATACTTAAATTATTGGGGATACCCAGCAAGTGTGTGGTAGAACTTAAGTGTAGGAATTTCTGTAAGGGACAGGTGAGTAGAATATCTTAATTTTACACAGGAAGTTGCTTTATACATTCTACCAATACTTGCTGAGTAATTTGTGTTAATAAAAATAATATGAAGATAAATTATTTGGAGAAGACAGGTCTGTTTTCTCCAATAAAAAACTAATTCTTTTGTGGCATGAATATATTTTTTTAAAGTTTGGTAGCGGTGCTATTTATTATGGAGAATATGAAATCAAAACAACAGATAATGAGGTTTACTGTGGGTAATTCAGTTGGTGACATTTTTTATGGTTTTAGAATCCTCAGGCTCATTTCAGATGCTTATTAGGGTTTTAATTTGTAGAACAAGCAGATGTAAACACAAAGAAAACTATCAGCATCGGATGCCCTGGTTCCAAAGGCATTTAAACACAGCCTGTACCCGTCTGTCCTCCACCGCAGCCCCCGACAGCCAAGGTCTTTCCTTGGACCACCAACGCCGGGAACAGCTCCAGCTGCAAGGTTTCCAACTCTGGAAAATGTCTTGGTCAACCTCTTATTTTCTCCCCTGCAAGTCAGGCCGGTCAAACGTGCTGTTGGCATTTATTTTGACCTTGATTCTTGCAGTCCACAGCGACCTTCCCAACCTCCGCCCTTACTGGCCTCACGGCTTTCCCTTTTCCTCATCCTTCCACTTCAAGCAACTCAAAATTCCTTGGCCTTTTGCTTGTCCTGTGTTTGTTACTGGACGTGGGCCACCGTGGGTGGTGTGTGTGAGCCCGGCCTCGGGCCTGTGCCGGTCACGTGCGTCCTCAGTTTCGTGGGTGAGCCACTTATGTGACCAGGACGATCCAGTCTAGAGTGATGCAAGGGAAACTCGAGCACGTCTTCTTCAATCGTGCGTGGGTACGAGTCCAGGAAGGAAAAGCCCAGTGTTCAGGGACTAGGGACGCCGTGCACTGCACTCCTGGGGCGGGGGTACAAGGGTGGGGGCTAGTCACTGCAGCCACAGTAACCGCCCCCCCACCCCACAGCCTCGGCACACCTGGGGAGGGAGGCCTGGCAAGCTCCCGGGGTGCATCTGAGACCTCGTCATCAGCAGACTCCCTGTGCTCGTACAAAAATGATCAGCAGTAGATACTTCTTTAAATGATGTGGTCGGGCAGTGGAAAAGTGTCAGAGGAATGGAAAGGGGTCAAAACCTCGCTCTGGAGCAGCCTGGCAGGAATTGGGGGTGACCTCTGCGGTAGGAGAAAGCCCCCCTTGGGTGCCCGTGTGACGGCATGAAATGTGGGTGGGGATGGGGGGGTCTCTGTGCTCCCCCTGTCACTGCGGACTAAGCGTCAGCACACGGCATTCTTTTTGCTAACTGTCCACTTATTTTCAGAGTAAAGAGCACACACATTCTTTTGCAGTGGAATCTTAAAACAATAGACATGTTTCTTTTGTATGTTGTTAATGTGTTTCTCGTAACGAATGCCGAGCGGCTGAGCCGGGACTTGGGAGAGGCAGACAGCGCTGCGAAGTTCTCAGGTGCTGAGAACGCCGGTCCGGTCCCTGACCCGCTGCTCTGCTTCCCTCGCCTCATTCCGTGCAGTCTGGCTGGGGCCAGGGGCGTCTCAGGTCAGTTTTCCTGCTGGAGGTTCTGACCTACATGCGCCAAAGGAGGAGCCAGTGCCTGGCGGACCTCTCCCGGGCTGCTGGGCCTTTCCCGTGTGCTGGGAGTGGGGAGGCGGGCAGTGTGCGGCCTCCCCGCAGCACCGGGTGCGCGGCCTGCGCTCTGAGGCCCCGCGTGCTCCCCCGGGCTCCTCCTCCATGGGTTTCCTTCTCTTCCTCTGCTCAGGCGGCACCTTCTCTCTGCTCACGTTTCTCCTGCTCTCAAAGCCCCACCTCTCCTCCCCACGCCCCACAGGGGACACAGGTCTGCACATACTCCCTGGTGTGTCACGGGTCACGGGGGATCTAGACGCTAACTGCCATGGAGAGAGAGTAGAGGATGCGTTGGCGAGAATCCTGGGTGGTTCCCGAAATCAGGTATGTGAAATAATGTTGTTACCCATCATCCCTTGAGCAAATCATTTTAAAATATAGAAACACTGATATGAGAGATTGGTGATAACGAGACACAGCTGAGAAAAGACTGTTTTCTTAGAAACCGACCGCAGAGGTGCCCATTAACTAAACATTTTTATTTGCATCTGGATTGCAATCTCAGGTATATCTGTACAAGCAATCACGGCGATGTCCAGGGACTGGCCGTTCACTCGCCGGGTGAGCAGACGCCTGCCCCTCTACTCCGTCGCAGCACCAGGAGGGCCAGGCCGCGGGCCCCTCCCACAGCACGAGGGCTGCGTGTGGGGACCTGCTGGGCGGGTTCTCCGTCCCTCGTGGTTTACGTGGCAACATATAGACATGTGGTTTGGGAAACGGGACAGAAGAGGGTGAGGAGGAGGAAGAGGGTCTCGTCACGAGGCGACGTGAATACATCTCAGGGCCCCGGTGGTTTAACGCCGTGGCCCTGTGCGTTGCCTGCCCAATAACCAGCAGGGTCCAGCATCTGGGTGTGGGCAGCGGCTCGGGCCCCCCAGTTGCCAGCCGAGGACAGGGCCTCGGGGCGCTCGCGGCCGGGCTGGGACAGGAACGCAGGCCTCCAGACCCAGGCCCCTCCGCACACCGTGCTCGCTTCCCCCACTGGCTGCCACGCTCCCTTCTGGCCACCTGAATAAACTCGCCGCCTACGGACCAGGAGCGTATGGGGTGAGGTACGTCAGGAAGGGCTCCACGTTTGGGCCTGCTTCCTGCGCACGAGGGTTCAGTCTAGGCTGTGACTGAGGACGGCAGGCCGGTCTGTGGGGTCACCCCACCGCAGCGTGGCGCTGGGGCACGCCACGGGCGTTATGACTTGTCATTTGTCTCTCGTGCCATTTCTCTTTTCAACCAGAGTTTCCGGAACGGCCTGTTTTCACATTTAACAATGAGGTCAATGAGTCTCATTTTTAAGACACACCAGAAACATGGCGATAAGGCCACAGGAAAACGGTGCAGCGCTGGCCTCAGTCCGTGTTACACGGAGGGGCCCGACACTAACAGATGCTCGGGGCCGCCCGGGCGGCAAGGCTGGAGGGTGTGCGGGAGGCGGCGTGTGTGATGGGTACCGGGGAGCCTCCACGGGCCTTCTCTGCTTCAAGGCAAAGCCGTTTTCTAGTGTGAGCGGGACGATGAATGACATAAGGATGATCGGTACCGAACTGTACAGTGAAACGATCCACATTAGTTTTCCAATGGAATGTAGTAGAGTTTATTCATTTTCTGAAAAATAATGATTTTCCCCCTCGCTATAAAACTAAGGTCTGTCATTTGTTACCTGAATTATCTGAACATTGACATCTTTAAAACTAGCGGGCTTCCCGAGAGAGGCTGGGATGCCTGCAACCCGGGGAGACCGCCGTTGAGCGGTAAGGTCGGTCGGAGGTCAGGTTTTGACGGCCATGGTCCAGAGGAGCGGGTGGTCCGTTTCCACGGTCACCACCCCCGATCCGTCGTAGGTGTTGGAAGTGCTCACCAGCGTTCCAAAACTGAGCATGTGATTTGCTGTAAGAAAATGAGAAAAAAACTCTTTGGTGAAAGCCAACCTTTCTCTAGTGTGAAATGACTTTGTCAACAGTTACCAAAAAGCAACGAAGCATGTGCTTTGATGGAAGATACATAAAATACGGGATAGGAGAACTAGCGGGTGTGGGATTTGAAGCGGGAAGGTTTCTAACTTGTGGTAGCCGCCTTCCCTGGAGTTGGTTGGTGGCCATTTGGATATATGCCATTTCCATACAGAATTTCATTAAAATTTTTTCTTTCCTTTTTTTTTCTTTACCGACTGTAAAACCCAAATCCATTTCTGTAATGTGCTACTTAATTCCTTGCCTGGTGCGATTTTAATTTTTCCTTGATGATTCAGAACATTTTATATCAGTTACTAAACTCTGTAGCGATACTGTTTTATCTTCAAATATAAATGATATCACGCAGAAAACTAACCGCTTCAAGACAGCATAGGATTTTGATTTTTTTCTCGTAACTTAAGAAAAGCCAAAATTCACAAGACTTATTTTCTGTAAAATTAATAGGAACGCAAAGGTCAAAGCAGACTCCCAGTTGTGCATGTGTATACCCTTGAGCTCAGCTACACGAGGAGGGTAAGAGACGAGATACTAGTATGAACTACGTAATTGTCCAAGGAAAGGCTGAGAGCTGGTCATACGGTAAGAAGCTGTATGTTCACAGCTGCGGACGTGCAGACCTACTCACGCCTGTAGCGAGGTGGCTGCAGGAGCGCCCAGGCATAGAGGGCACTCTCGCTTGCCTTGCCTTACAGAAAGGCAGTTCACTGCACCAACATGGCGGTCTTAGTTCTTTATTTATTTAGCTAAAATTCTAGGAGAAGAATACACAAATGCTATGGAGCCCACCCAGCAGAGTGTCAGAGTCGGAAGAGGCCCCCTCCCTCCCCGGTGTTAACTGGGGGTCCACCGTGTAGGGGCAGGAATCCGACGTACTGCTCAGTCCCCACCAGAGGGAGCCTGTTCTCCTTCTGAGAAAATCTTGGAAAAGGCCATTTCAAAGTTCAGAAATAGTATTATTACAGGATAATGTATCATTAGTGCTACCAGTTCACACAGTTTACTCATTGAAACTCAAATTATTTTCATAGCTGTCAACACCTTTACCAACGTAAACGCGAAGTTATAAAGTGGAACGACACAGGAGGAGAGAGACCCCCACGTGGCGAGCTTGCTAACCTGTAATTGAGTGCGAAAAGCTCTCGCCTCTTCAGTAGTCTGACGTTTCTAGATGACGTTAAGATGCATGTATGTTACATGTACAAAGCCAGGCACTCTTACGTGGCTAGTGGGTTAGGGGATGACTGGAGAGAGATTCACCTTGCAGTCAACTTGGGATCTGCTAGAGGAAGAAGGCTGACTCTCCCAGCCCCCAGCCCAGGCCGGGGGTCTCCCCGAGAGCCCACAGGGGAAGGGCTGGGGACCACTCATTCACACAGGCGTGTGCCATTCACACAGGGCGCTGCCGGGCCTGCTGGCTTCAAGGTGGAAACGCCTAGGGAAGGGAAGGGCCAGGCCTGCTCTGCCCACCTGAGTTTGACACGTGCGCCTGAAGGTTCTGGAGACGGGTTAGATTAAAGTCTGTTTTCACCTGGGCTCACAGGCGTGCTGATTTGAGTCCTTTTTTCCCTGGTTACTCTAGTTAAAGGTTTGTTAATTCTGTTTATCTTTGCAAAGAACCAGCTCTTAGTTTGTTGATTTTTTCTATTGTTTCCTTGTTCTCTGTGGAAACATTTACAATTTCTTCTCTTCTGCCAACTATGGGCTTAGTTAGCTCCTCTCTCTTCCGGTTCCACGGGGGTGAAGTCAGGCTGGTTGGTTGAGCTCCTGCCCTGTTCTTGGTGCGGGCATTCAGAACCACGAGCCCCCTCTTGGAGCCGCTCTGCCGTGTCCTTCAAGTTTCGGTAGGCTGCATTTCCAACTTCATCGGTCTCAGGACACTTTCTATTTCCCTTTCAACTTCTTCTTTGATCCCCTGGTTGCTCAGGAGAATGCTGTTTAATTTCCACGGACTCATGCATTTCCCAGTGTTTGTTCTGTTACTGTTTCTAGTTTCACGCCACTGTGGTCAGAGAAGATGGCAGGTACAGGTCACTTCTCTTGGATTTGCCAAGACCCGTTTCGTGGCCTAACTTCCGATCTGTCCTGGAAAATGTTCCACGTGTCATCTTGGTCACCCACCAGACTGTAGGCTGAGCTGCACAGCTGCCTGAGTTCCCTGGCCGGGCTTCCTAGACAGACAGGACGGGTCCTACGGCCACAGCAGGGAAGTGCAACTTATTTCATCAGTATCTAATAGTTTTCAGTGTAGAGACCTTTCACCTCCTTGGTTAAATTTTTTCCTAAATATTTTATTTTATGCAACTGTAAATTCTTTCTGATGGTTTGTTATTAACGTGTAGAAATACAACAGATTTTTGTATACTGACTTTTGTATCCTGCATGTTTACTGAATCCGTTTATTCTAACAGTTTTTTGATGGAATCTTTAGAGTTTCTTTTTTTATATATACAGAGTGGGCAAAAATAGGTTTATAGCCATGAGCACATAAAACACAGTTTAGTCTTGTATTGTTATTTATGAATTATTGTATTATTTACAACCGTAAGCCTACTTTTGCCCACCCCTGTATAATATTACATCGTGTATCTGAAAGTAGTAACAATTTTACTTCCTCCTTCCTGAGTTCAATACATTTTTTTTTTCCATTTTGCCTAACTGTTCTGACTAGGACTTCTAATACCAAGTTGAATAACATGTCAAGGATAGGCCACTTTGTTCATTTAATGCAGTACGTCTGAAATGGGATTCTGACATGTCGACACTGTAACAGCTATTGAGGTAGCTGACATCCCCTCCCACAGTAAGTCTTTGGAACCCGACGCATATTTGTGCGGGCAGAAGCGGCTGCTGTACCTGCAGGACGTGCTGACTGAGGTCACCGACGCAGGGCCCACACTCAGTATCTGTCTTTCCAGAGCAGCATCGCTCCTGGGCTGCTTATTGCAGACGCTGATTTTCCTCTCACCCGCACACACGCAGGGATGCAGTCTCAGGTTATATGGGGACTGCTGAATTCAAAATGAGAATACTAAATCATGTATAGACACTTAACATGCGTACTTAGAGGTGAGAAGGCCAGTCCTCCGCCCTTCAAAGCTGAAGGCTGAGGAATATGTAGCAGAACTTTAGGGAAAAAAAACTGGAATGCAAACTCTCGACAAAGCTAACCTGAGAGCACCGGCGGAGCACACGCCGCACTCTTCAAGGAACAGAACGAGCGGGCCCTGCCTGGGCACACGCCGGCTCCTGTGCGTCACTCACCCAGGTCACCCGCTCTCTCCCCACCTCCCCAGCACCCGCATCCGATCACGTCGTTCCCGTGTGGAGGGATAACTGATAGGCCACCTTGCCTGTCACCTTCCCGTCCCACACCCCAAAGCTCTTGGCCGGCCATTTGAGGCCCTTCGTCATCTGGCTGCTTCCTCTCGTATCGGCCGCTGGCCTTTCTTTCGTTAGTAGATCAGGAACTGCCTGCTCCCCTGGAAAGCTCTGACGTGCCCTCCCTTCTGGCACACCTACAATCCTTCCCACGCTTGTTGTGTCTGTCCTTCAAGGCTCAAGGCAAATGTCTGTCACCTTCTAGCGCATACAGCTCACTCTGGCTCTCTCCCCCTACTGGTGGATAATGATTCCCTTTTTTCTATTGACAAATGGCTTCATTGCTTCCCTAGAACATCCTTTGTATTGAAAGTTGGCTATTTAGACTCCTGGTCCAGGGCTGGCAAAGTACAGGCTGAGTCTGAAACATCTTGTTCCAAAAATCAGGAGAGCACTTTAAAGAATGAGGGCACATCGAGAAAAACACTAGGAGTGCTGCAAAATAATGTCAAATAATAGAAAGAGTCCCCCCAGGCAGCTAGAGGAAAAGCTCTTTTCTCAGAAGAACGCTGACTGCTACGGGAATGGGCAGTGGAATCAGAGAATTTGAAAGGCACCATTTGCAGCTGCCAATGTAATAACTGGCTCAGGCAGGAATCATCTATCGATGGATGCTAAAACCACTGGGCGAAATGTGGTTGGGGACTGCGATACTTACAGTTCCAAAGAACCATGCTATGTATCACTTTTAATTTCAAACAAAGGTAGCAGACAGGTGTCAGGAATGTCATCTTAACCACGTGGTCAAACTGAGCATCACCAATAAAAGGACAAACTGACACTGTGTGCTTCCTGATGTGATGCCGGGATGGATGCAATACAACATCACTGATGTACTAGTTTTTGCCAAAAATGCTTAAGCTGAATCTAACCTGGGGGAAACTGTCAGGCCAGTGCAGACTTGTGGACCCTGGACAGGCCAGCTGGCCTGGGCCGTTCAAAGCCGTCGGCGTTAAGGACGGCTAAAGAGGGGTGTGTGTGTGTGTGTGTGTGTGTGTGTGTGTGTGAGAGAGAGAGAGAGAGGGAGAGAGAAGCTTCCTGGATTAAAAGATACTAAGCAGATATGTCAACTAAATACAAGCCACATTTTCAGGTTTTTCAGTGGATGTTACAGACAGCATTGCTAAGGGGTGTGAATACGAGCCGTGTAATACTGTTGTACCAGTGTTGTATTTTTTGGAGTAGATAATGGCACAGCGGTTATGAAGGAGACTATTCTTGCTCCTAAGAGACACAACCTAAGGAACTTGGGGGGTTTAGTGGCAGCATGCCTTCGACATGCAGACAGCCTCAATGTGTGACGGTTTGACTTACAGGTTTTTGACTTTACAGCGGCGTGACTGCCTCCAGTACAGACCGTGCCCTGAATTCTGATCGTCCCTGGGCTAGTGCTGTGTGATGCGACCCCACAGCAGCAGGGAGGGACTCTGCCCAACCGCAGGCTACCGGACGTGTTCTGAGCACGTGTGAGGTGGGCGAGGCTGGACTTCAGTCCGTTAGGTGTATGAAATGCACCTTTGACTCTTGATATTTTCAACGTACGATGGGTTTATCAGGACGTAACACCATCACCAGCTGAGTAACATCAGTATTTTCAAATGGTTCAGAAAGCAGAATGCACACACAAAGGAAGAACTGCGTAAGTAGAAAAATGTTAACAATGGGTAAGTTTGGGTAAAAGGTATACAGATTTTGCTGTTGGTTTGACCTTTTGCAATGTTAACATTTAACATTAAAATTTAGGGCAAAATGTGGGGAAAAGGCCAAGAATTTATGAAGAGAAGTACTTTCCCCTGTTCTCTTTATTTCCCTAAAAGCTGAAGCAATACCATTACAAGAATCAAATCAAGAGATGCCCCTTGATTTGAGGTGCATTAAAATAAATGCAAATTCAGGAGAAGGTCATCTGGCTGTAATGTCTGCACTACAACTTCCTGGAAGAGCCCGCTGAGAGAGGAGATGCTGCGTGCACAGCCTGGAACTCGGGGAGGAGCCCGTCCTTTGTCGGCTTCCCGGGGCTCACCGAGGACAGCCCTGGCTTACACTTACGGGTGGAGGAGGACCTGAAATTAACCTGAATCATGTCCTGTTCCTCCCCAGTGTGGGCCTTTGATAAGAGCAGGCTCATTCATGGCTGGGCACACCCAGATAACAAGCCCTCATCGGGGCTTTCTTTGTGGACACTGTTGCTCAAAACCTTGGTTTGCTGAGAACCCCCTCCAAGGCACGCACTGGCCACCTCCCTATCCTGCCAGCTAACCCTTTCTTGAACTCCAGGGTCTCCGGAAGGGCTGTTATAATTCTATTGAAAGTGGCTGCATTTATCTTCATCTGTCTCAGAAGTCACACTCCTCCTGTGCCCCTGGATCGGGGCTGGAAATCATTAGAAGGCCTCTGATGCCCAGTTATTCTTCCTTCTCTCCATTCCCTGTGGTATGACTCAGCCCGCTGTCCAAAACCACAGTTAGACCGAGAACATGCTGCTGCCTGAAGGTGTCAAGGCTGCCTGTGCCAGTTAGAAAATGTCCCCAGAGATTAACATCTTCAAATAAGCCAAAAGGTGGTGTTGTTTTCTTTGCTGGAAAGAATTCCCTAACGTGTTATATCGTTAGCCTGTCCTACTTGCAGGCCCCAGGCTACAGTGAAGGAGCCAATGGAGCTACTTCGGGGCGGCGGGGGGGGGAAGCTTCCTGGGTTTACAGAATGGAAAGGACGGTCCAAATCCATAGAATGAGGTCCATTTATGGTAATTATGAGCAGTAAAAGCAATGATGTGTGTAGAACTGGCTGGAAATTTCCAGTGTGAAAAGTCATCAGACTTGAATGTGTGCAGAGGGGAATGCTCGTCAGCCCAGAGGCTTCGGGGAGCGGGTTTTCTTTGCTCTAGTTACTTCCTTCAACTCCCAGGGCCCCGCCTCCTGTGGGCATCAGCAGGACCCCCGAACAGAAGCATGACAGGTGTGACCACATGTGGCAGGGACGATGGGGTCCCGGGACCAGGGGCTCGGCCCCACGTGCGGCTGGCCTCTGCCAACCTTCCCGTGACGTCCTTACAGCTCTTGCCTGAAGCTCCTCAGGTGACCTCAGCATCCATTTGCAAAACAGCAACAACACCTGCCTGTTGTCTCTAACGCAGCTGTCGTGCGTGAATGAGTGCATCTGCGAGGGGCTCTGCCTTCGCCCTGAAAGGACCGGCAATCTGCTGTTGTATCCTCGCTGCACCGAGGGGCATTGCAGTGGCATTTGCCATTCAAACGCCAAGAGGTTATTCCGAGTACATCCAACAGTGGAAGTGGCGTAGGAAAGAGCAGAGAGGACGAACACGGGAGGTCGCACGCTACGATTACTTCACATCAGTCTCAAACCCGCAGGCGACGCCTACACAAGCTAGGCTATGGAGGCACAATCCATGCTCCTTTAGACCGTGCCCACGCAAGGAAGCCCAGAGTGACAGACAGTAAAAACCAGAGTGTGACGTGGGAGAAACCTCAACACACTGGGAGGGAAACACGATGCAGGGGGTCGCAGAGGCCACACTTCCGCACCCTGCGAGGAAGAGCGAAGAGATTAGAAGAATGGAATGTGTGGGGGGTGGGAAAAGTTGGTGGCGCACCCCAAAACCACTTCGAATGGCATTGCAAATCTGAGGAAGATCAGACTGAACCAGCATATTCACGCCTCCCGTACAAGCTGCCTTGGCATCTAACAAGGACTCACACCCCAGTGGGGTGTCTTGCAACCTTCTCTTTGACTGTACAGGGTTAAGCGTCTGTGACGTGTGATGGGTAGGACCTGGGTTACAGCTGTTGCCTGCAGTCTAGATGGAAGTGGTGCAAGTGGCAATGACACACATTTGGTGACATCAGAGAGGACAAGCCTGGGGAAGCCATGGAAATAAAGCCAGGCAGCTATGAAAGGGGATGAAGGCCTGGTGAGTCTACTTTACAAACTGCAGACAAAAATGTGTCTGGACTTAAAAATAAATTTCTTACAGTCTTTCGATGCCAGGCTAGTATCACGTAATCCATGCTACCTAAGTCGGAAGAAGTCGCCGGAAGATGCGGGGGTCAGAGGTAACTGCGCAGCGTACAGACAAACCACCCAGCTCAGACGTGTAAGAGAAGAAGCCACGTTCCAGCCTGTGCACCTCGATCACGACCAGGAAACGCGTTCGTGAGCGGAGACATCACTTTTCTTACAGTACATGGAAGCCGGAAATGAGGGACAGAAATGGAGGGGCATGCGTTCTCAGAGGGCCCTCAGTCGAAGAGCAGGACCGTTGTGGAGAACTGTTTCCGAATTCTGCGCGCAAGGTACTCAGGCCAGGTTACAGCGGGGGTGTTTTCAAAAATACCTACGCTATGTTACATATTTACGTGCATCCCCACAGTCTTCCCACACCCACCACCCAGGGAGAGTCGGAGAGCCACCGCCCCACCCAGGGAGAGTCGGAGGACCACGGCCTCTGTGGCTCCACCTCAGGGGTGCAGGGCAGGCCCATCAGGGCGGGTTCTCCTAGTCCTGCCTGGGGTGACGAGCCGGCTGAACCAGAGGGTCTGCCTGGGTGTGCAAAGGCTCTGGGAGTTCTGCATGTTTGCCACGCCCGTCCCTCTGGGATTCCAGCTCAAACACGGTAAATTCAGCCAGACCCGCTGCTCTGAGGAAGTGGCCCCTTGTGGTGATGAAATGCCCACTTCTCTCCTGAAAGCACCCTCCTTGTGTCCCCGTGTTCCTGCAGGTTCCCTGTCACCTCCAGTTTTCCCCAGCTCTGGTCGCCCCTCCAGCTTCACCCTATCAGGGACATAGATCCGTATGCCTGGTCCTCAGCTCCCTTAGCCTGGAACTCTGCAAGGCCCTTGAAAATGAGCCCCCCGCGCTCATTTTGAAGAGAAAATGGCTCCCCACTGGCTCCCCACTGTCTTGTTGAAAATATTTACAGAACAGAAATGGTAGGTGGACGTTGCCCATTAAGCAGAATTCACTCAAGTACACGGCTGTTTTTAGGATAGAATTTCAGTCGTGAGAGTCTGACCACTGTCTTTTAGCATTTAAGTCAGATGTTTTAGTATTAACAGACACGATTAGTTACATTGAAGGTAATAAAACAGCACCTTAGACTTTGTCCATAGACCTATACATTTTAATGCCTGCTCCAAATGTACTTCATCACGACCTTTCACTTTTCATTCCCCTGTGCTGACACACAATGATAATATTTCATATAAGGAATAGCTGGCATCACACTGTATGAACATGCTAATGAGTCTGAAAATATTATCCAATCTGAAAAGCAAGCTACTGTAACTCACATCACCGCGCTCCCCCTGCTGTAGTTACAATACCCGTCTCCAGCAGTCCCGCCTTTCCTGATGAAGCCTCCACTTCTCTTTTCTTGGGGAACTTCCCACTGTGTTTACTATTTGCATGCAAGTCAATATCACATTATCCTGGCCTGGAATTTGTCACTTTCTTCTCAGCATTGACTATATCGCTGTGGGGCGGTGGCACGCATGGTATATTCCGTCCCGTATGTTCACTGTTCCAATGACTTTTTCTCCGGAGCGGGTGTATGGCTCAGTCTAACTTACTTTAGCGCAGAAACTGTGACCTGGAAGGGACGTCATTGTCCAGCTGGGGCTCTGACAGATAAAAGTGCGCTGCTCCTACTCGAACCAACTGGGGAGCCAGGCTCAGGCCCTGCCCACTTGGCATCCCCCACCCCCACACTCGGGAGGCCACAGGGAACTCACTAGGTCTTCATGGCTTCAAAAAATGGGGTCCAAGGGCCCCTGGTCTCACATCCAACCCTTTCCTTCTGGTCTGGGAAAGCAGCTCAGGACACCTTATTGGCCTCAGAACGCAGGATACCAGCCCTCTGGCCTCGGCGAGGGTGCCTTCTGCTACCACGGAGTCCAACTACACTGCTTCCCTCATAGACGCCCTTTCAGACTGGATCAGAGTTCAGTGCTCTGAGCTACACACTGAATATTTAAATTGCTTACGTTTTTCTAAAGCGCAGTCACAAAGCAGAGGAAAGCGATCCCTGCACTCCGGCCAACACTGTGGTCGGCAGCCTGGCAGAGGACTGACATAGGGTCTCCCCGCCTCCCCTGAGTGCGAGCCACAGCGCACGGCCATCCGCCACAGGCCGCGGGCGCTAACCCCAGCGCTGGGCTCTGCCCTCTCATTTAGAAAACGCACCACGTAATCCCATTTAAAAAGCACCCTCTGTACAAGACGTGTCGTCAGCACTGGCCACTATTCAATGAAGTTGTGTTAACAGTCTAGACAGGGGAAGAGAAAACAATTCAGCAGGATTAGCAGCGAGACGTGGTTCAATACTTGGCTTTTAGTAACAGCATTTTGCTACATCTATAGAAAACGCAGGCAAAAATCGAAGCGAAATTAAGCTAATCTGCGCTCAGTTTGAATAGGGGAAGATAATTTCATGGTATAGAAGAAAGATTTAAATTCCAGAGCCTTTATTTGTATAATTTTAGGGAAATTGATCTATATTTTTACAGAAGATAAATTCATTTGTAATAAATGTGTTTGCAACTATCAGAGTGAAAATTAATGTTTTTAAAATACCTACAACAATTATACACAGATATCAGGTAATCACAAAATTTTTATGTAGAGATATTTACTTTGGAGGGAGGGATGGAGATGTGGAAAACAATCATTCCTCCAAACCGAGTTATGCAGCTGATACAGGGTAACGCCGCATCAGAGCTGTGGGGTGACGTCATCTGTGTGCCAGGATACAGGCGGATCTACAACTCGCTTTGGTAAAAACGGTCATTACTACAATTAAACTAGTCTTAAAATCTAAGTCACAAGTATGTTCATGTAGAGTATGTGAGTATATTCTCTGTATGTCATTAAGAAATACACAATCCCAAATAGTTCCTGCCACTACCCAGGCTGTCCAAGTGACAGGTTGGAGCCTCCTTACGCCTCTGGTGCACAGGGTGCCCACCTGGTGGGGGGCTGGGTGGGAGGCAGCTCTGATCAGGCCCTCAGGGCACCTTGCTGACCAACCAGCAGGGTCTAAGCTCCTCATTTCTGTCCTGTTGGTAGTGGATGGGGCATCTGAACCCACCCTCCTGCTGGTTACAAGTGAGACTTCTTTCTTTTCTGCTCTTAGAGACATTTTTGCAGGAAGCAATCTGGGAGCCGCAAACCTCTCTCTGGTCTGGAACAACGCGAGCATTGGACCTGGGCTCCTCTGGCCTCGCCGATGAGCACACACCGGGGTGCCTCCGCCGTCCCCTGAGTGTCGGCAGATCCCTGGCTGCAGAGGTGACGGGCACAGTGGTGGTCTCTCTCTCTCCTACACTCCATAGTGGAGCTTTGCCAGGGGTGGCTCAGACTGGCTCCCGCTCGGGCACCTGAGGCCATCTGACCAACCTGGAGTGACTTCTGTCTCTGATCTGGGCCTGGGGCAGCTGCACTGATGAGCGGTGGCCAGGAAGCCACTTGGGTGTCATTCTGTTAGCGCTCGAGTGTCCCATTCTGCACACACTGACGGACAAGGCCGTGCAGCCGGCCTCTGCTGCACAGAAGCAAAGGGCCGGTCTCTGCAGGACGCGCCGCAGGGCTGGGGGCTGCCGCAGGCGCTCCTGTGACTGACAGCATCTCTGTTCTGGCCCTCGCTTCTTAGCAGCCTGGTCCTTCCGGACAACTCCAAAGACACAGACGCCCCGTTCCGGGCCTCGCCTCCTACTGAGGGGTGCGGCAGTCGCATTGGCGGACTGCCCTTCCTTCCTGTGTCAGAGGGGCGAGGGTGGGTGCAGGCTTCCGCCTGGGGATGGCGGGCCTCCGCCTCCCGCAGACCCAGGCCCGGTCTCAAGTGTCCCGGCACACACCTGCCCGCTGTGCGCCTGAGAGGCGCCCCGGGCACCTGCTGCCTGGCCCGCTCCAAGGAATTCTGCCCGACGGAGGGTTTGACCTCTTCTTCATTCAGGATTCAAGCTGCATCAACATCCTTAATAAATGTCACTGTTTACTGACTTGGCCATTTCCCCAGGTCTCCTTCTCCATGTGTTGCCCTAATATTCTAAATTTTTAAATCAAAAAGGAACATATCTTCATGTCTTCTGCCCATTTTCTGCTCATATTACACTGTGTTATTGAGCAGTATGAGTTCCTTCTAAATTTTGGATACCAACCCCTTATTGTAAGGCACTTAAATGTTACATCATTGTACACCTGAAACTAATGTAGGATTGTATGCCAACTATACTTTAGTCAAATTGTCTTAAATTAAAAAAAGATAAAAGGAACAAATTTTAAAAATGTGAACTAGTTTTTAAAAAGGGTCGTTAGGCCTACATAGTTCTCATAATGTGCCAGGCAAGAATGTGTTAGGATTAATGTAGTGGCTTATGTACAAGCTTTCATGTGTCGTGAAGAAAGCCTGTGAGACCAAGTGAAAAGCTGGCTTTGCTTTCTGGGGGGAAAGGTTCGTATGTTAATCACGTTGCACATTAGTAGGTACAGTCCCGGTGAGGCAGGTGCGTGGCGCTCAGGGTGGAGGTTTCACGCTCCACTGAGTTAGTGCACTGGCGCCCTCTGCAGGCAAACACTGGACTTTTAACAAACAGTGCGGCTTGACTGCATGTCGCTCAGCCCTCACAGACGGTGCTTGCGAAACGCTGCAACAGACGTGCTCTGGTATGTGATGTGTGTTACCCGCTTCCTAAATGCTGACATAAAGGATCTACTTTCTGTTTTGGGTTAGCCCAAACCCCGTGTACGAGGGGCCTTATACAGCCTCCAAACAGTTAAAAGGCCCTTGTGGGAAATACAAAAATAGCAGACGGTCTTCTAGGCGAAGTTCCTCCCATACAGCTGATTGTGACATTTGGAATTTAAGAGGTAAAGTAATTACAGTGGGGAAGGAAGGAAACGTACCGGAAAGACCTGTCTCTTTTTAAAAGACAACAGTACATTTCTGTTGGGTCCATTTACTGGCCACTTGAGGATGCTTGAAATCTGTCCCTTTGTATAGCCTTGAATTTTCTTAACATTTTGTAAAAATTTTGAAATATGCCAAATTACTGCCCTGGCTGGTGTGGCTCAGTGCACTGAGTGCAGGCCTGTGAACCACAGGGTCGCTGGTTCGGTTCCCAGTCAGGGCACATGCCTGGATTGTGGGTCAGTTCCCCAGTAGGGGGTGCATGAGAGGCAACAAATCAATGCTTCTCTCTGTCTTCCCCTCTCTATAAAAAATAAATAAAATCTTTAAAAAAGTTACAAAGAGTTAAAAATGCCAAATGACTGCGATCTACATAGACATTCATGTGCTTGACTTTGTACAAGAGTGATGCTTAGAGGTAGAGTAGGAAGTTATATGTGTAGTTTGAAAAAATATTCTTAAAATTACATTCATCTCTTTTTCAGTGCAAAATTTACTGTGAGAGCTCAGACATTAAGGGTCATCTTTTTACATTCACTAAAAAGTTACGAGTTTAAAGAAGGCAGGAAGCCCTGGGGAGGCAGGCATTCGCTACACCTGCTGGGAGGGGCCACCCCGTGCCCTCCTCATAGACTCCGGCACCCACAGGTCGGGAGGCTGACGTCATAGTGCAGGCTGGCGCGGCTGGAGCCGGGGATGAAGGGCCCAGTGCTGGTGCACATTTCGATCCCTGGTGTTACAAGGCAGAACTTTGTGAAAATGAAGTGAGGAAGGCTACTTTATGATTGTGCTTAGGGCTATTCTCAGTTAGTAGAATAGAGTCTTCCATTGCAAGAAACTCCAACAGAAATGAGAAATCCCTAAAGGCACCCTAATTGTTTACATTATACACAAGTATTAATATTACAAGTATTATTTCTACAGTTTGCTCCCTATCCTGAATCATGTAAGCCCACAAGAGACCAGGTTTCTTTTGCTTTCTGTTACACATGCCTACTTAGCATAGTGCCGAGGACACAGTGGACTTACTATAAATATTTATTGAATGAATAAATGAGTGTCTGCATAAAGCAAGCAGCATAAAGACTAAGAATGACTTTGGTATGCGTGGAAAAACAAACCAACAAAAAAAGCCAACGCAAGACCTGAAGGCGGCGTCTGCTCCACACACACCCACCCAGGCTGCGTCTGTATCAGGTGGGCCCTCCCGGGAGTGCAGACACAGCCAAGCCCACGGCGCTCCTTCCTACCGAGTCTCCCTGAGCCCTCAAATCAGGGTCTCTTACCGACTTCACAAGGGACCCCCTTTCCTAGAACTCAGCATTTCCTTAACGGGTTATTGCTGATTGAACCACACCAACCCCAGGTTCTCCAGAAGGGACTGAACATTGCTTCTAGGCCACCCGACCGACACAGGTGTGTTCAGAAGCACTGGGGGTGGGGGTGGGGGCAAAACACCCCCTCAGTGGCTGGACCCAAGCTTCCCGTCGGTCCCTCTCATCTGGTTACCCTTGAGAGCATGACCTTCTTTTGATGGGTGCAAGGCCACACGTCCGTGGATGGAACTATGAGGAAGGTTATTGTGTTTCTGATAAACTAGGTGTTTGGTTAAGCTTTTCATTTTGGCACGGCATCAGGGGCGAATTCATGACCCTTCCTAGCGGTGTCAAGGAGCTTCTCTGACTAGAAGTAAAAAGCACTTTCTCCGTGGCTCAGTGGTCTTACTGCTGGAGGGAACATCCCATTAAACATCCCACAGGCAGCAGGGAGCGCAGAGCCTGATGATGTGAAGAAGACAAGGTAAAGGTTTAGTATATAATCAATCAATGGTAATACACCCTTGTTTTTCTTATCAGGGAAACTGCCCCTCAAATATCTTACAGGAACAGGGGAATTTCTGGAAGAGTAACAATAATTCTAAAAGTTTGCCTACTCCAGCAGACCATTAATCATAACATTTATCATGCCTTATGGTTATACACTTTTCTAAGTTTAAATTCTCCTTAAACTCGCTCAAGCCTAAACAGCCAGTAGGAATAATAGGAATTCATGATAGCTCCGTGGAGTAGTTAATGGGATGTTTGGGTCAATGGCCTGCATTAATTGAACGCCATGATTCTAGGTTTGAACAGGAAATTTGCGGCGTGTCTGACATGATGGCTGGAAAGCACACTGGTTGGAAGTCCATCTCCGGAGTCGGGAGAGACTGAGGCAGGTCCCTTGTTGGGTCTGGCCCTCGGGATGGAAGGTGTAAGTCTGTGCTTGGTGGCCTGTTAAGTATCTGTCCTCTAGTGCACTGGTCCCAGGGAGCTGGCCCAGCACTACCCCCTCCACAGCTTGGGTTTGTGACAAAGTAATGTGGACCAGGTAAAACCAACAATACTGTCCCTGTCTGGTACAGCTGAGACTGCCACTTTAGTTCCTGAACTGGATGCCTACAAATTTCCTTTCCCCCATTCCATGATTGACTATTTCCTGAGACTCTTCTCTCTCAGGTTGTATATTCTTTTAACTAAAGGAATAATATATTCTAAATAGAAGGACATTTTACGTTTCATAATAATAAAGTGTTGAAACAGAAAGACGGAACATAGAAATGGACAGTGGCCAGAGCACAGAAGAAAACAGAACTCTGCCCCACGACCTGCAGAAACCTGCTCCGAAAACCAACAACCCGTCCCCACCACACCCAGCCGCGGCGGCCAGCCTGCGGCCGGGCAGGCTCGTCCAGGGTCCGGCAGAGGTCACGCCTGCGTGAGTGTGGTCGGGAGGGTGATGATATGGGTGTAGTAATCTATACTTTTACTCTGAACATTTCACCTAAAATGTCACGTGGTGTGCCTGAGTGTGATCTCGCTATGTTGCAGAATTCCATGCCTGTGGTTTTGTAATAAAGGATTCTGTAATGAGAGGCGGGCGTTACCTCTGCCAGACCCTGGAGGACGGCAGACTGCCTGTTCTATCTATCGACAGTGCAGGAAACCAAGCGACGACGGCACGACATTCCACTCCAAGTGGCAGGGGCTTGACTAGTAACCGAGTCTGTTTCCAGCTCTAAGGGGGACCGGGGAAAGCTGACGTCGCTCCCCTCACTGCCACCGGGAGGCGTCTCCCCCATCTCCACTGCTGCTGCTGCTGCGGAGCTGCCTGGCCCCTCCGCCTGCCTCCAGGTCCAACGACTCGAGGGGCCCCGCAAGGGGCTCTACAGGGACAGGCTGCGCTGCTCTGTCCTTCAGTTGGTATTCGGTTGTTTCCACAGGGGAAGCCGACGGGACAAGGGGAGAGCACGCGACTTCAGCGAGACCCTCTGTCGAAGCACGTTTTCTGTCTCCTCGGTCAATTGTTTCTAAGTTCTCAACAGCTGCTATTCAAAGACTTACACACGCTAAACCCTCCTTGTGCACAACTGACACCTGACTTCTCTGAGCACGTGGGTGTGGCTCCACCCCAACTGCTCAGGGAGAAAGGACGCCCACAGAGCGCAGCTGCACCTCTCACCGGCTCACTGGGACAGCCAAGACTCTGCCCACGCACCGCCTCGCGCGCTCTGGTCGCCATGCAAAAGCAAGCGTCTCTTCTGTCCGATGCTCTGGAGCCCGCTGTCCCCGACCTTCTGACAGCTCTGTCTACGGATTAGTCACCACACTCTCCCACATCTTCTCTTCTCTCTGTGAGCCCTTCCGTCTGTCCCTGGCTCTGCCGCCTTAAATTCCTCCACGCCCCGCCCCACTCCCTGCAGCTGTCACCCCGTCTCTCTTCCCCACCCGAGAGCCCCAGCCTCGTCGGAATTACTTATCTGTGCTTCCATCTCTGCTCATTCCACAGCCCGCGACCGTGAGCGTCCCACCTGGCACTGTCCTCCAGCCACCAACGACTTCGCTTTCCCCAAGTGGAACGTGTACTCTCAGCGCCTACTGCTGTGACTGGCACTCGGTGGAAACTCCTCTTTGATAGCTCTGCATTGTTGGCTTACGCACGGGCTACATCGTCACCTGAATGAGCCCTAACACTCCTCACAACTACAGGATGAAGCAGCTTTATCGCTATGACTCCTATTTTGGAAATCCGAGCTCACGGAAGTTACATCTCTCTGTGCAAAACCCATTCCTGTTCCACCTTTCCTTCCTCCCCAAGACTCGGCCTGCCTGCTCTGTCTGCAGTGATCACCACAGTGGGTAGGAGAATGCCCCAGAAAACCTGGGCGGACTCCCTGGCACAGGAACACGAGCTCAGGACGTGTTGAGTGTTGTTATTTTTCTGCCTCTTAAAACTGCGCCTTGCACATGGAACGTACTCCATGAGTTCTGACTAATTACAGTGTGCAGCGAGGTCAAAACTGCCACACGATCACTGCCGGGGTAGTTCTGGGGGATGGAGAGGATATGGCAGCCACAGGAACTCCCTTCACAGTCGGGCAAGTGAGCAAGGGAGAGAAGGAGCACTGTATTCACACTGCTGCCTGGGGAGCGCCTGCCCCCTGTCGGAGCGCCTAGGAAATGCCACGAAGCGTCAGCCTCTCTGAGCCGTTGGGCCTATGGTTACACGCTGACAAGGGCCCCAAGAAGACAGCTGCCGGTTTGCCGAGAAGCCCCATGGAGAATTGGGACCTGATATGAATTTCAGGTATGTGTGCTGAGCAAGGAGCTAGGGCAGGACTCACACCATTAGAGACACAGTGTCACTCAAATGACGTTGCCCTTAAAGAAAGAAAATGATGCCAAGAAAAAAAAAGGAGATGGCAGGAAGTTAACAGTTCACCAGGTGCCGACATTACACAAAGGACGGGTTTCTGGCTCAGAATGCACTACAGACAAAACTGGCAAGAAACCTGCAAGTTAGATAAAAGGAGCTTACACTCAAATATGGAGGGAAAAGGAGAAAAAATCACCCAGATAAACTGCCAAAAGCAGGTGATGTGGGTGGAGGTTGCCGTCTTTCTGGGTTCCTCATCGAGGCCACGAGGCTATCCTCCGATTCTCGTGCGAGCTAGCTGGAGTCACGAGATTAGATAGCACGTAAAATCCCCTCTAACCATGGAGTTCTACGTTGATCCTAACAGAATAAATACTTGTTTTATAATCGTAACTCTGAGGATGGCCTCGCCATTCGGAAATACAAATGGGAGGGTTTCCTTTATTTGAGTGAATACTTGAAAGATGGAAAAATAGAATAGTTAAAGATTCGAAGATCATAAAGCCTACATTCAGCAGCGAAAACGGACTTTAATGCTGTTTGGAGCAAAGGAAAAAAGGGGTTGGTTTCCGCCTGGAGAAGAAGATTGAGCATCAGCTCCTGAGCCCTCACTTGGCCCCTGGATTTTCCATCAGGAAACGGTCCCGCGTGCTGTACAAGGACGAGCTCCAGGGCTGGGGAGATGGTGGAGTTCATTTCGCTGGACTCAGAGCACCGAAAAGACTGTCCGTCACCCCTGAGTGATGGTTTTGTTTCCGTACCTTGTCGAGAGTCCCATGGGGCGTGTGGGCTACAGGGTCATACAGACAAGTGAATTTAGACAACCCTTCGCAAAGGGTTCCGGTGTGCGGCTCTTTGGAAAAGCTTTGAAAGAGGCAAGGTTCTGTCCTTGGGACTGTCCCTTCAACTCTGTATCGACGTCTTAGAATGAAACCTGTAAAGCTAATCTGATCTGCAGACAGCAAACTACTGGGGGAGAGAAAGAAACAGGATTCACAACGATCCTGAGAAGTTAGTTATGCCCAAAAGGAATGGGGGATTACCTACCTGAAAGGGATGAAGTTTAAGGGATACGAATTGTATCTCACTAAAGCTGTTACATAAAAAACAAAAGCCTATATAAGAAGACGTTTAACCGCAAAGTGATAAGCCTCATACTTGAGTTAAAAAACAAACAAACCTTCTAGGAGAAGCTTAGCTGGCAACAAGAGCTGAGGTTTGAGTGCCGTGGGGCTCCCCATTCAGCCCACAGCCGCCCCTGGAGCCTCAGCTCCCTGAGGACCAGGCTCCCCCTGAACCCTGGGCACCCGCCCAACCTCCACGCAGGGTACTTGCATAATCGCACTTGGTACCTGCATAGGCTCCAACCAAACACAAGGAAAGCTGGCAACCTAACGCAACCTTAAGCAGCAAGAACTTAAAAACAGGTTTCTTACTTAGAAAAGAAACTCCTAACAGAAGAAAGACCGGAACAAACCCCAACTTGCTGGCAGTGGTTGTCTGAGTTAGAGGATTATGGGAGAACTGTGTCTCATTTCATATTTTTGTCTATTTTCCTTGGTTCCACTTTTGCAGCGTGGAGAAAACTGGATCCCTGCCACCAGGGCCACAAGGTCATTTGAATGACACGAAGAGTGTGGGCTGAGTATTTGTGACCCAGCAGAATTCATGCGTTGAGATCCTCACTCCATGGTGATGGCATTAGGAGGTTTGGCAGGTGGTGAGGTCAGGGGGGTGGAGCCCTCAGGAATGGGGCCGGGGCCCCTGTAACAAAGGCCCAGGGGGCTCCCTCGCCCCTCCTGCCACGTGAAGCCACAGCCGGAAGCCCACAGTCTATGACACCAGAAGCAGGTCCTGAGCAGACTGGGAATCTGCCAGCCGCTGAGCTGGCCCGAGCAGCCTCCAGAGCTGGGAGAAATGAAGGCTGGCTGTTCGCGAGCCACTCAGCCGATGGCATTCTTCACAGCAGCCCCAACAGGCTGCGACGCGGAGTAGATGTGGAAACACTGATCCCCTTAAATATGTCACATATGCTGCTTCGTCTTGTTTACATTTTCACATCCTCTGTGCACATGCCTTCCTCTCCCCTGACTTGCAGGCACCGTGCTGCGGAGACCAGGTCTTACCGGCCTTGGACACAGTCTGATGGGAATGGCAAGGCTGAGCACCGTCTGCTGCAAACGATAACAACACTGAGCTGGGAAAAGAATTTCATCCACATGGCTGTCTTACCACATCCTAATTTAATACACTGCCTCTAAGAAAAGGGGCTTGTCTCAAACTGTAAGTTTACACCGGGACTTAAACTTGAGGCTAGACGCCAGGTCTGGCCTCCCCTTGGTCCTCAGTGGTGGGGAGGAAAGACCATTCTCTCAGAGCATTCAGTGCTGTGACTGGCAATTTACCTGATGTCACCCCCTGCCCCTGACGGAGGACGGCCACCTCTGAGCAGCCAGTCTGTTGCACAGGAGGATTTCACCACTCTCAGAGGATGACAAGGGCCACCAGAGCAATAAGCACAGGAGAAAAACAGAGGTCACCTGCCACAGCGGGGCACTCGCCATGGGCAGTGGGGAAGACAAACTCAGAAGGCGTTCGCTGTTCTTCTTCCACAGCCTGGCCAGTCTCTGGGCCAGAGAACAGCTGTGGCGGAGCACAGCCCCCCGGGGAATTGGGAATTTCCTCTGGACAGAGATCGCATTTCTACCGCTGGTCAGGAAAGAGACCCAAAAGTTAGCCGTTACCATCTCTACACTTGACTAGCTGGTTTAAACTGTAGGCTTAGCTAAGAGAGCGTTTAAAATGTCACAAAATCATGCAAAGCCACGACAAAGCAACGAACCCGACGCATCTTCCGAACCACATCCCGTCCCTCTAACTGCCTGTTTTATGAGACCTGCAGCCTGGAGAGCTTTCAGGGGAGAAGGAAAGGTGACTCCGAGGCAAGGTGAGCCCCGCCTCTGCCCCCTCAGCAGCACAGCCGGGGACCTTTCAGCTAAACACATGTGACAGTGTGTGGCTGCTGTAAGGACAAGCTGGTTTACAGTATCTTGAAAAGTCCAGTTAATGCAACTAAATCAGCTCGGAAAACAGTCTAAGGGGATGGAATAGAGAATTCTAATCAGGTTGCACGCACAGGGCACAGTTCATCTTAGCCCTGAGACTCATGCCAAATATTCTTACTTATGCAGTCCTGAGATACAAAATAGTCTGGTTTGAGATTTGAAAACAAAGCAAAATAAGTTAGTACCCCTTTGTGGTAGGTGGGGTTGCAAGAAAGTATAACTGACCAGTTTGAAAATAAATGAATTTCATTTAAGAAAGTAAATGTATAGTGAAATCCTTAAAAATGGTTTGTTTATCCAAAGAGTTTAAATGGCCCAGTGCTTACCTTGCTATACAAATCCTTTCTCTTCTGATAAAAAAGGTTTGATGAGTAATCACACATTCCAAATTAGGGACATGGACTTTAAAGAATCATTCCTCACACCACCTTCAAATGTAACAATCGCAGGTGCTGGAAGTTACAAAGTCCTCTACCCTGTCCAGCCTCCGTGAGTGGGTTCAGATGAGAATGCAGCTCTCTGAAATTGTGGGCGATGCATTCTTCCTGACTCTGCTTTCGAATCTGAGAGCTGGCACCAAAGTTTGGGGTAAGACACAGTTTCTGTCCATGTCCGACTAAGCCGTATTTAAGGTCCACAGCATCCTCCCTGCCTCTGGTCATTGTGGTCTTTCCCTAAAACCTAGTGCTCACCGTAAAGCAAACAGTATTCACAACACACCACTCTGCTTTCTGGCAAGAATGTGGACCCTCTGATGCTCCAACAGAGGGAGGAGAGATAGCTCCCCCACTTAGGCAGTAAGTAGTTCACAACCTACATTCAAATGTCGCCAGTAATATTTATGCTTCTGCAAAGTGACATTCTTTCATGCGTCAGGATTGGTGGGCCTAGAAAGAACAAGATCTCAGGAAAGATTTGAACTCTAGACTGTTAAGCGAAATGGAACAACTGCATAATTTTTTTTTTTACAGGAAAGGACTGGATGGAAGCGGCATTTTAGGGCTACTGGACGCACAGAGCATTCTGAAGGGGGAACTGGAGCCAAAGACTTCTGCACTGACGGCTACCAGTCCCGTCGGCAGAGCCCGGCCGTTACGTTCTTCCTCTGAAAGCGCTGCGCTATTTGCCTGGGCTGCTGTGCTCAGCTGCCCACGTGCCTTGGGAATGGCCAGCTAGCCAGGCCCAGTCTGGGAGCTCTGGATTGGTTACCGGGCTCTGATCTCCGTCCTCCTGGCCAAGTTGCTCCATTCTTTCATTCCTCCAACGGATGTTTCAAGTACTCACAGCTCTAAGGGAAGCTGGCATATTTTTAAAAAAGGAATACAAATAGGAAGGTTTCTGTAACTTGATCATTTTTTAGTAGAAAAATTAGGAAATGGAGATGTTAAGGCTAAAAGCTATATAGATCGGTTCCTTAGGTTAAAATTTCTGAGGCACTGGTTATTTAAAAATTAGGTTTTGTTTTCCTCAAATGTTTCACTTGAAAACGTGATAAATCTACCTACCTTACTTTAGTGTCTACAGCTGCGTACAAAAGTTGTTACGAGTTTGCAAGACTTTTCATCCGGAGCAGAGTGCTCCTGAGCCCCTGCACACGGGCAGCGTGCCGGGCCCTGCAGGCTCTGCGTGCCGTCTGCAGCGTCTGCCAGAGCCTGGAGAAGGGCATGCCGGCTCCAGGTCCCTGACAGACACGAGGGGGACACTGTCACCCAGGTGTCCTCGATCGGCTTTCAGAGGCGCTGTGAAACTGTCCAGTTTTAGATCAGCCAAATCTCGCCTGAGCTGCAGCTGCCTGTGCAACGTGAATGACGAGCTGTACATCCCTGCGCTGTCGGGGAGCGCAAAACGGCACCTTCGTGCTGACAGCGATGGGCCCAGTGGCACAGCGCGTTATTAGAGCCCGAGCTTGCAGGCCCTTATGTGAACGGAGAGTTTGTCCCTGTTCCCTCCCCCACCGGGCACGGCACTGTGGCGGAGAGAACTTCCTCCGCCTGGGTTCTGTGCGTGCTCGCCACCCTTCCCGGCCATCTCTAATTCCGGGTCCGACTGCCTGACTGCCCTCTGCCTCTCCGACCGGGACGATGCATGTTATCTTCCTATGTTTTGGAATCAGTTCTACTTTTATGGAGTTTCGTTTTCTTTCTTGGAAACCTAAACTCTTTAAGATAATGGTCTCTTTCTCTAAGAATTCTTTCCACCTTAAGATTCTTAAAGACTTTGGGGGAAAAGGAAACATTAATAATAATAATCTGTTATTATCACTCTCACTTTTGCTTAATCTTAACCAGATCAGGTTGTGACAATTCAGGGAATTCCTCCAGAGACTTGCTATGCTATGGTTTTTGTGGGGTTTTTTGTTGTTATTTTTTGAATAGCACTTTGCGTGCAGGCACATCGGAATGCAGTAACGAGAGGTGCAAAACCGGAAACGCAGCCCAAGAAGTGCTTGGGACACCCTAACAGCTGCAATTCACCAACATAAATTACCGCGTGTAGCAGCAAAGCGTCTGTCTGAGGGAGACAGAGCACTTCCTACGTTGCTTTCTGCCCTTGTTAACACTCATCTCCGTTTTTACAACCCACATATCCCAAGACAGAGACACCTCGGTGCATACAGAGATAGAAACACTCAGACTTCATGTACGTTACCGGCACGCCCATATGCCACTCTATGCTTCTTCAGATTTGAGTATTTTTCCCATCTGTCTAGACGTGGCAATAGGTTGCTCAGGCAAGAAAATGTGGCAGGAGAGCCAGGAGAGGAAGCTCAGGCGTGAACAAGTCAGCTGTCCACCGTCTCACTCCCTTTAAACCCAAGACGAGACCTGATAAGATTCACCTTTTGGAACAGCACTGGGGTAGGAGACCCTCTCTCTCTGGAGCATCCCACTAGAAGTTAACTTGAAAATGCATGCATTAAATGTGTTCCTAAAGACATTATCATTTGGCAAACAGTGTGACTGTCTTTAAACTATTTTAGAAACTTTAAGCACTGATATTTCTCATTTTTAAAAACGTCAGTCCAATCTGCCTTTTAGAGATAATTGAGATATGCTACCAACCAAGTGAAAAGTTTCATGTATTTGCATAAACACTCTTGTTTCCTGGATACAGTTGCATCCCAGTGGACTTTCCTAACCAAGGGCTGAGCTGCAGCCTGGTCCCAGGTCCGGGTGAACTGCGAAGCCCACACGCCCGCTACCGCACCGCGCTGCCCTTAGTGGAAGTGCTGTCCACGTGGGCCACTTCTAGACAGCCAGTCTTAAGATTACTACCCGTGATGCCAAACTGCTGAGCTGCTTTCCTCCAGGATTGCAAGAACAGAAACTTCTGGTTTGGAGATTATAAAACAGGCTCATTAAGAATCAATAATTTGCATGTTTGCTCAGCTTTCTGCCCTCACAACCGGTTCCACAGCCCAGAAGGGCTGCAGAGACAAGACCAAACTCATTCACAGGCAGGTTCTGCCCGAGCACTTGCAGCTTCAGGAGCTGCCGCAGCGTCTGCAGTCCCGGCTCTACCAGGAAGGCCGTCTGCAGCACACGGAGTGACAGCTGCCCGGAGACGTCCCCTCCTAAACCGTGAACTACGCCTGTCACATGCCGAAGGGGGAATGAAGGTAGCAAATGGAATTCTATTTTCTAATCACATGGCCTTAAAAGAGAGAGACTGGCCTGGATCACCACAGTGAGCCCAGTGTAACCAGAAGGGGCCCTTAAAAGCGGGGAAGGGGGCAGAGGAGCAGGTCCGAGCGAAGCAAGGTGAGCACGGCCCCGCCTGGCCCAGGGCCCCCAGCCTCACAGGTGCGGGTGGCCTGCAGGGTCTGGGACTCTTCCTTGAGGCTTCCAGGAAGAAGAACGGGCCCGCTGACACCTGGCTTTTAGCCCCCTTAAGGCCCACTTCCGACTTCTGAACTGCAGAACTGCAGGGTGATACATTTGTGTTGTTTTAGGCCCCCAAGTTTGTGGCGTTTTGTTACAGAAGTCACAGTTCACTAATACACCACCTCATTAATGGGACTGGGTACCACCTAAATTACAGCTCTGTAAAGGCTACATTATGGATAACTGAGAGACAAGAATTAAAAACATTATTTCAATACAAATAGTTTTATAATAAAATAGCAAAGCACATGTAAGCAAAGAAAAAACAGGTAACTTGGACTTCATCAAAATTTAAAAATTTTACACTTTAAAGCACAGCACCAAGCACAAGAACAGACAACCCACAGAAAAAGAAAGTATTTCCAAGTCATATGTCTGGTAAGGGTGTAGTGTCCAGAATATATAAACACTTAAACTCAACGTACAGACAACACAATTTTTAAAAGGGCAAAGGACTGAAAAGGTGTATCTCCAAAGAAGACACGCTCGGCCAGTGAGCACGTGAGAAGGTGCTCAGCCTCACTGGTTGTTAGGAAAGTACAGATCAAAACCACGAGATACCAATGCACACCCTCCATGATGGCAATTTTTTTTTTTTTTAAAAAAAGCACAAAGGTTGGCGAGGATGTGAAGTAAATGGAACCTTGCAGGCACGTGGGCCTGTGAAATGAAATGGGGCAGCCAACGAGGGGCTCGGTTTGGCTGTCCCACAGAGTCACCCCTGACCTCACAGTGCCACTCAGAGGCGTCTGCTCAGGGGGACTGAAGACACGCGTGCACGTGAAAACTCGTACGTGGGAGTTCACAGCACCATCATTCGTACTAGGCAAAAAGTGAAAACCTCCATGAGCTGATAAATGAATTAAAAATGTGATATATCCATACAGCGGAATATTATTCAGCCATGCAAAGGAATCAAGTGACTGCTCTTACATGCCAGGTATGACTGAACCTGAACACGTTTATGTGAAGGGAAAGAAGCCGGTGCAAAGGGCCAGAGACTGTACGGTTCCGTTTCTGTGAGCTGTCCAGAGCAGGCAACTCCACAGGGACAGAACACAGACGAGTGGTTGCCGGGAAGGGGAGAGCGAGAACTGGAACAGACTGCTAAGCCATTCGGTGTCGCATTTGGGGGATGATACAAATGTCCTGTAACTGGGCGGTGGTAATGGCACATCGCAGTGACTGTGCCGAAAAACAGTGAGTCACATCCTTTAAAGTGGTGCATTTATGTTGCGTAAACTGTCTCAATCTACAAAACAGAAGGAATAGGACCCATCCCCCTAACACGCATTGAAAGCTCAGAACTAAGCATCCAGGTAGGAACCTGTCACCCTGCTGAGTTCGAGTGACCTTGCTATTTGACCAAGTCTTTGTTTTCCCCTTGCACTTGGACTGCCCCAAACATTGGCCCTTGGTCTGATTATGAACCCAGCTCCATTCAAAACAAAGACATTGCCTCGGCGCCTTTAATTCCTGCCACTGAAATCTGACTTTCTGGAGTGCTTCTGCAGTTTCAGCTGCACGTCACAGCCCCGGGCTCCAGTGTTCGTTTGCTCGCCGTGCCTGTGGTCTCCTGTCGACAGGAGGCTCCCTCGATCCCAGGGTATCCTTACTCTTTTTAAACCTTTATTTATTCCAGAGAGCGAGGAAGGGAGAGAGAAACCTCAATTCGTTCTACTTACTGACGCATGTGTTGGTCGATTCTTGGATGTACCCTGGCCAGGGATCGAACCCTCACCCAGCTGAGCTACCTGGCCAGGGCCTACACCTTTATTCTTGATCAATGTCAAGTTCCCTAACAGCCTCGTTCTTAAGCATCTACCTGAGTATCTGTCTACTCGTTTGGGAGTCGGGAGCGGTTTCTAGTCTTTTAGCGGTTACTTTAGAAATTTCCAGCTGCTAATGCTGAAGCCTGATACCATCCCACCAGTGCTTCTCCCCACTCTGGGGGACACAGGAATCTCAGGGTGCTCCAACCCCATTTAACTGCCCCGACTTACGGGTGTGCATGTTACTACTGTTGTGTATTTTAACTCTATTTTCCCTCCATTTTTTAAAAAAAAACACTTTACTTTGAAATAATTATGGATTTATAGGAGGTTGTAAAAATGTACAGAATATCGATGTACAGATAATTCTATATGTACTATATAATCCCCTAATCTATAATGATAAAGAATATTAAAAAGTAATAATCTGTTTTGATGTTGTCTGTGTTAAAAGTAATGTAGAGATTAGAGCCCTCTGCTTCACTGTCAAAAACTTAAAAAGATCCAATATTGGTTGTGATAAGTGTATAATATTTTATTACATTAATAAAACCTGATTTTATATGGATCTATGGAGAAAAACCTGATTGATATATTTATCATCTTTTTATCAAATCAAAGAGGATTCATGTTTCTATTTCCTTAGGAGACATCTAACCTTGTCACAAGGTCAATCCCACGTTATCCTTAAAACATAAGAGCTACACTCTACCTCTCAACCAAAGAAGCACCCCCCAGTGCAGCAGCATACAGGGGCGTGGTGGGCCGGCTGGATGCAAAGCCACACGCCCCCGTCCTTTCCCCAGAAACACACAGACCGACGCTCGGTGGGAATGCCGCGGGATGCACGGACGCATGGTAATAAACGAGACCTCTCCTCCGCCAGGAGCTATCAGCAGAGTTCTGAGCACAGGGCCGTAAGGACAGGAGCATTCTTACATTGAATCTGTAGTAACAGCCCTTGATGGTTTTGACTCATTTTCCCTGCTGTCTTTTAAAAAGCTTTGTAAGTGTATTATTCACGTGAACTAAATCATCACCACCATTCATCCTGCCTACTAAAGAGTTATGTCAGCAGTTAGGGTACGTGGCAACCTCAGAGCCTGAGCTTTGAATTGCGTTTATTGGAAAGTCTCTAGCTGGCACTTACCTGTGCTTAAGGCGCCGTCTTATATGTGGCAGGTGCCGAAAGGGCTGTGACTAGTGTCAGGTGTGTGGGCTTTTCTCCCACCACATTCTAAGTGCCCTGAAGGTAACATTAGCACCACGTGGGAGGGTTTTTGTTAGAGCAGCAGAATCCCAGGCCTCTCTCCAGGCCTGTAGAACGGAATCTGCATTTTAACAAGACCCATTAAAGTACAAGAACTAGCCCTTGCTGGTGTGGCTCAGTGGCTTGAGCACTGGACTGTGAAGCAAGAGATCGCTGGTTCAATTCCCAGTTGGGGCACATGCCTGGGATGCAGGCCAGGTCCCCAGTGAGCGGCGTGTGATGTTGATGTTTCCCTCCCTTTCTCCCTCCATTCCCCTTACTATAAATAAGTAAAATCCTTTTTAAAAAAGTGTAAGAAGTACTGATCTTAGGCCATACTTTAAAAAAATTAACCCCCTGTTACATGCACCATTAGTTTTGTTTTCTATCCTTCCTTCTTGAAACAGGCCAGGGCTCTTTACTGGAAAAAAACAAACCCGAATTTCTCCCTGCACCCTACTGCCCTCAGTGACTGATATCTCTTTTAGGGATCAGACTATCTCAATTTGGTTTCTTTGGTTACCATGTTCTTGGGATAATTCTATGCCCCCACTCCTTTTATTTTTAATTCACTTATTTCCTTCTTAAAACTGTGAAACTTGACTTTCACTCCAATGCATCATAGTTTGTACACACAGCACTAAAAATGGTGCAGACAGCTAACTTTGGTGAGCTCAGATCAGCCTTTACGACTACGACGTCCACAGTTCCTGCACTGACTGGGAAATCCCAGCAGCATTCGGTGCCTGCGCCTCTCCGGCGCCCACCCCTCATGCACCCACGGAAGGTTGTCTGCAGAGCTCCGGGCTCCTGCCTCGCTGGCTGGACTGGCCTTCGCTGGCCAAAGTCCCCGAGTGCCTCCCGCAGCACTGTTTCAACCTGGAAAAACAGAAACTGTATGTCCCTGCAGACATAACCCCAAAGTGCACACAGACACAGAACTCACAGCAATGACACAAAATGGGACCTAGTATTTACTACCAAGCATCACACAAAAAGCCTGCACTGTCGAGGAAGCAAAATAACAACAGAAGCAAATTCTCCTCTCAGTTCCAAGGACATTTCTCTCTCCTTCCTTCTTACTGCTGGAACACAGCGTGAGATCTACTCTGAAAACACTGAAGCGCACAGTGCAGTCCGGTTCACTAGAGGGCGCTGTCCAGCGGGTCTCTGGACCGCCCTCAGAACTACTCACTTTGCGGAACTGCAACTTCAAACCCACTGAAAAGCATTTCCTACAACAAAGGTTTGAAGGCTGAGATGCTTCGAAATTTACTGGGTACCACGGCCTATGCTCCTTCTATGGATTTTGAGCAATCTGCCCACGAGTGATTGGATGTGGTCGTATTCATCAGGTCGGCCTTTTATGAAGAAAAATGAAGAGCATAAAAGAAAAGAGCCACAGTGAAAAGGGGGGTGTGCTGAAAGGTGAATGTGCCCCTCAGCCCACTGCACACGGATGGATCACCGCGCAGCACACAATCTGTTTATCTGGTGCGTGTGGAAAGGACTGTCACGCGTCACCTCTGGAAATGGGCCATTACTCCTGCCGACAGGTTATGAATGTGGGATGTGGCCGGCACCTGGCCAGACGAGGAAGAGTTCATAAATCAGACTCGAAAGAGAAGCACCTGACTCAGACCTTGAGTTGTTTAAGAGGCTAAAAAGGACATGCACGGAGGGGACCCGTTGAGCCCGAATTGCATGTGGGTGCACTGCGGGTGGGAGAGTGTGGTTTTCCACAGGCCTTAGTTCAAGTTCTACAACCAAGTACTTCCATTATTATTTTCTGGTTGACTGAGGGTTTTGCTGCACCATGGCAGTGGGGTGGAGGGGAGCTGGGATGCAGATTTTGGTCATGAACAGGAAACTGGCTTGACCTTCCACAGGAAGAGAGAAGAGGTCGAGTCAACAAGAATTATAAATAGTTGATTCTTAGGGGGTCGGTGTTTTCTTATTTTACAAATAATCTGGAAACCAGGCCCATAATCTGCAAAACAGGCACAACGTGGTCGGTTATCCTAGGTAAGCATTAAATAGCTGAGAATGAATTAAAAGAAGGGTTTATAAGTATTTGAAAATAGCCAGAAAAATGTCGGCTACAATAAAATGTTGACACACAAATACCCTTAAGAAATAATCTAAATCATTTGTAAGGGGATGGGCTCAGAATATTTTTTATGATGTAGGAACGGAACTCGAAAGTAACTTCTGCAACTATTGTTTGAAAATGTGTTCCACTGAGTCCCCAGTTTCATCACACCTGGTGTAAGTTTAAAACCTCCGCAAATAAATTCCAGGTGCCTTTGTACTCAGCCCGTTGAAAAAGAATGTTAACAGTCTTGTCCTGATTGTTCAGTTTGATGCTATCTCTCGATTTCCTTCTAACAGGTCCCCAAAGGAAATGACTGTCAGACGCGTATCTCAGAGAAAAAGTGATTCAGTAATTAATCCTCCATGAATTGTCAGGCCATCTTTAAACTAGCTAAGAGCATTATAAACAATACACATCCTGAAATGTAAGTTACTTTGCCTTAGAGAAATAATTCATTTCAAGGTTTCTTATGAACCCTGTAACACTCAAGCACTGGTGACGGAGTTCCTTGCCCCATGTATAAGGTGCGTAAGTCATCACGCTTTGTGTTAGAAAGAAAACCCTCAAGATACATGCACTGTAGAAAGTGACACAAGCTTAAATTCATAGGAATTTTAAGTTCAATATAAATATGAAGATTCAATATAAACATGTAAACAATGTTGGATGTTGGAAGTTAGTAGGCTTATGAAATGAATTTCAGAAAAAATAATTGTGATAAAATTCACTATGTTGGCATTGTATAGAAACACTGCATTGCATAGAAACCCTGCATGTAGAAGGATGGGTGGGAGCTGCATCTTGAAGGGAAGGAACAGGACGTTCCAGCCCCAAGGCTGCCACTTCGGCACATTGATTGCTTTGAGCAGAAGACACTGGAGAAACAGCAGGTTCACAAAGGTTTCCGCACTCCCCCTCTCTGCCCAAGGGCAGGGCATGCGATTTCCCAGGACAAACGTGCCCCCTCTGCACCAGGAGAGGAGAAAGTCCTTGTCACCGCGGACGGGAGCCAATGCCCAGACGAATCCGCACAAACGAAACCACTGGAATAGCCCTCCCCTTCCACCACTTTCCTCCCCGAGCTCCCGGGCCGTTTCCCGCCAGATCCCACCACCAGCCCCGACCCCCTTTCCCTCTGTCTCCACACACCTCCACGGTTATTGTTCTTCGCTACACAGCTGGTGAGCTCTCAGGCTCGTCTGCTGCTTTGGGCCTTCGTTTCCTGTGTATGAAGGATTCCATGTGCACATAGAAATATTAACACTAAGGAAAATTTGTGTGCTCTTCTCCTGCTAATCTGTCCTTGAGCAGTTTGATTCTCAGGCCCACCCATAGAACCTAAAGGGAAGAGGGGAAATCTCTCCTCCCCTGCAATCTTAAATGGATGAGTAGCATTTGACTAACATATTTTGCGTATGAAGAATCCATTTGTTAATTCCCCTCAATCTTCAAAAAGCAGAGAAGACAGACAGAAACAATGCATTTTTGATGTGAGCTAATATAGCAGTAACACAAAATCCAGAAAAACCTAGTAAATTAAGATAACTTCAAGAATTATGAATTCCTGATAAATTTGACAAAAGGTTGTAGGAGATATAAACAAGAATAAAACATTGCTGAGAGAAGTAAGTCCTAATCAAATGGAAAGATAGTGTGCTCGGGCTGCAGGATTCAGTATTATTAAAAAGATTAAGGTGACAAGACTTATACTACTTTATTCCAAGACATTACAAAGTTACAGTAACCAAGGCAGTGTGGTATTGGGGTAACAGAGTCACAGAGAGAGTGGAACAGAATGGAAGTACAGAAATAGACCCATACAAAATCCAACAACTACCTGCAACAAAGATGTCTATGCACTTCAGTGAGGAAAGGAAAGAGGTTTCAACAAATGGTATTGGAACCATAGGGCAGCCACGTGAAAATGTGGACCGCACGCCTTCACTCGTCACTTACCAAAATTAACCTGAGATGAGTCACAGATCTAAAAATAAGAGCAAAACTATGCAACTTCTAAAAGATGATCTAAGAAAACATTTTAGGGAGCTGGAGTTAAAAAACTTCATACACACAAAAAAATAAAAAGCAGAAGTTATAAAATTTAAGACATCAATAAACTGGATTTCATTAAAATTAAAAATGTCTGTTCTTCAAAAAAAGACCGTTAAGAACACTGTGTTGAGTGAAAGGAGCCGGTCGGAGAAAGACAAATGCCACATGATCTCACTCATGGGTGGACTCTAACGAGCAAACTGAACTAACCAGCTCACAGACGGAGAGCAGATGACAGTCAGGGGCAGGTGCGTGGGGTGGAGGCACCCAGCAAAGAGGAAAAAGGACTCCTGGACACGGGCAACAGTGTGGTGACTGTGGGGGAGGTATAAGGGGATGAAATGGTAATAGAAAAAATACAATAAAATTTTTTTAAAAAAGAATGAAAAGGTAGCCACAGACTGGGAAAATCCTATAAAACATATTTCGCCAAAGGACTTGTATCTAGAATATATACAGATCTACAGCTGACTAACATAATGACAATGCAGTAAAAGATTGGCGAAAGATCTGAACCACATTTTTCTCAACTGCGGTCTCACCCCCATTCTGGGCTGGACAGTGCTTTCCCTGTGGGGGGCTCTCTGTACACGGCTGCGTGTTCTGCAGCTGCCCCCATCTCTGTCCGATAGATGCCAACAGGACCCCTAGTAGTGACAACCCCAAGTGTCTTAGGACACTGCCAGTGGTCCTGGGGGGAGCGAAGTGGCCCCAGATGAGACCCACTGCTTTGAGCAGCATTTCACCAGAGAAGACACACAGATGACAAGTAGCCCTGGCAGTGTTTGAGAAAGGTATGTAATATGCAAATGCTAAAAAGAGAAAATGTTAAAAAATAAAATGGGGACATGTGCAATAGTGTCAACAATAAAAATAAAGAAATAAAAGCAAATATAATGAAAGGCAAGCTTTCATACAACTACAATAAAAATCTTTTAGAAAATTTCAGAAAATTTCTTAAAAATTTTTGAGATAAAATAAGTACACACATGAGTACATGTCAGAAGACAAACCACAAACAATTTATAACACATGTTCGTCCAATAACACTAATAAAGAAGTTTGTTCACATCACTGAGAAGATGAGCAGTGAAACAGAGATGGGCAAGGACAATGAGTAGGCAGTTCAAAAAGACATTACAAAGCCTCCACGTGTAAGACAAGGTGCTCGGTTTCCCAATAACTAAACAATAATCCCCTAAGAATGAAATTGAAATGATGACTTTCCCCATTAGACAAAGAAAGTTCATTCGGGCAAGTGCGTGACTCTAGGTCTGGTCCCGTGACCCAGCCCCCTCGCTTCCGGACTCGGGTCCTCCTGGCCACGCCCCCAAGCACAGGTACCGGGGTTTTGGCTGCGCTGCGGTGATAAAAACGCGGACAGGCGTCACTCACGTACATGCCAAAGTGGAACTGGTTTAGTAAGTCACAGCAGTTCAACACAACCTGACACTATTAAGCATTAAACAAAGTAGTTGAGTGTGTGTGTATAAAACAAGGTAATATATTTAACAATACCTAATATATTTAAAATGAAGAAAGAAGATTGTTTATTATGATCCTATTTTTGGTTAAAAAATATACACAGAGACTAACAAGGGCATAATGTTCTAGGAAGATAAACACCAAATTTTTAGAAGCAGTTACCTGTGGAAATTAGATCATGACGGGACTTCCAATTTCTATGCTGCAAGTGTCTGCACTGTTTCATCACTTCGACAATATAATTTTTGCAAAAAACAAATATTAATGTGCATTTTGAAATATATTAATTTTTTTAGGAGCTCATAATCTAAGACCTGGAATGTAAGTGGCATGGGAACTTGAAAAGAATTTTGCAACATTTTATAAAATAGGAGGCAGAAAATAATATAGAGCCCGGCACAAATAATGCCCCTTTATTACTACAAAACCTTTTATCACAAAATCATAAACATGTAATTCTGTAACATAACAATATCACCCTCAAGCACACCATATGGCATTTTAGGTGAAATGTTCAAATTAAAACTACAAATTACTATACCCATATTATTCCTCTGCCAACCACACCGAAGCAGGTGTTACTTCTGCCAGACCCTGTAGTATGTGGTTCTTTAAACGATATGCTGTATGATATTTCATACTGGATGCAGAGACTCTGCGGCAATTCCTAATGCTATAAATTATAGCAATGCTGTCATAAGTTATTGATTGCCCTCCTAAGTACCAGTTACTGTAAAGAAAAAAAAACTATACTTTTCCACTTGAACACAGTATTTGGAATATTTATATATATGCAAAGTAGGTCATATTTCATCCAAGTTGTCATCAATTCATCTAATTCTTGACATGATACATAATTTTTAATGAAAGGCAAAGTAATTCTGGAAGTACTCTAGCCAAAATCATCTAAGTATGAATGAGACCAAAAGTTATAATGACACTAAATATAACCAAAACTCAGGCAATATTTCCCCCTTTTCTGTCACAAAACAACACCTAACTCTGGCTCACAGAAACACAGCGCAGGCAGCGACCGAGAATTTCCTGCGGCGGCATTTGATAGCGGCCCCTCAAACCTCAGCACATTCCCCTGGCATTTCAAAACGAGCGCCTGGCTGCCAGTTCCAAAGTAAATCGTTTCATGCGTGCAAAGGCTGAGACAGGCTCAGAAACAAGGTGGACAGTTTGCCTCCTTTCCCTTCCCTCCATGCCCGAGTGACTCTAGAATCTGACGGTCACGCCAACTAATCCTCTGAAAGTCCAAGGTCAGAACCACTCCCAGCGACGGTCACCTCTGGCGGAGCACCCAAGTTTCTCCCGTCTGTTCTGCTTCCAGTGAACGCCATGAAGGACGTGGCGTGGCTCCGCTCGGAGGGCCTGCTCACTCACGGACAAATGTGCTCTCCCTCCCGCTAAATGCACGGGCTGAATGGGCACTTCGGCCCTGCTGCTGACTGCCTTCCTGTGAGGCCTGAGCTGGTGCGACAGGGTATTTAAAGGGTGTTATGCAGCCCAGGGGACGGTTGGTTGTCGGTGGCCTGTGAAGGGATGAGCGGACCCACCTACAACTTGGCAATGGTAGAGAGAACGCACTTTGTCTCTGCGAGGAGCAGGTCGGCAGTGCCTTACAGATTTGGGCTCATATCCAGGCGACACCTGGTTTGCTGTGAATTTCTATTATGCAAACAGTATTCTGAAGGTCTGGAAAATAAGAAAAATCACCTATAATCTTATTATTCTAATTAAACATACCTTCCACTTGCAGTCTACATGCATATATATGCTATTCTTTTTTTGTTGTTGTTTTGCCCAGTTCAACCACAGCATGTGCAATTTTAGATCTGGTTTTTAAATGTGTTTTCCTAATGAAGAATTGTTTCTCACTGAGCCAATTTCTTCTTCACCATGAGACAGCAGCGGTCTAAAGAGGGATGGGAAGAGAATCGTAGTAATCGATCAGGCGCTTACAAATGGGGTCTTCTCCCCTTTCGGAGATGTGTCGGGGCCTCAGCAGAAGCAGAGGTCGCCGTTCCCGCCCTGCCCCTGCGGGGGTGCACAGAGCTCGGAGGGTCTTCGGGAGACACCTGCGTCATTCACTGAATCTCTACTGTAACTGCGGCTGTTTGACACTTCTTACTTCTAATATGCTTTTTTGAGCTTTCTCTTTTCTATTCTTGATGGTTTACTGCCTCATGGTTTCTTGCTCTCTCTTTAATTTTAAGAACCAGTTTTTTGATTGCTTAACAGTGTTGTAGTTTTTCATTTCTCCTTTGATCATTTTTATTTCCTTCATTTGACTTCCTTAGATGCTACATTATTCCATTTATAGCTTCTTGAGTTAAAACTGATTTCTTTCCTTTTAGAATGCAAGTATTAAAAGCTATATATTTTCCTGAGCAAACTTTACTGTATTCTATGATATGCAGGTTTTTTTAAAGCAATTATTACAAATTATAAATATTTCCTTTGATTCAAGAGTAAGTGCTTAAGAGTAAATTTTTATTTTCTAGAATGTGTTATTATAAATTTATGTATTACAGTTTTTAATTTTATGGTACTGGGTCAGAATGTGGAATGTAGTATTTTTATTTCAGGGAAGAAACTGAATTTTTTGATCACTTAATATTCAATTTTACAAATTTCCAAGGTAATTTTAAAATGTATCTGTTTTCATAACATTTTAGTGATAGTCATATACAGTTGACCCTTCAATGACATGGAGGTTAGGGGTGCTAACACCCCCAACCCCCACACAGTTGAAAATCCACACAGTTTTCGACGTCCCCCTCACTCAAGCCCAGTGTTTGTATCTCTACGTTTCTCTATTACGTGAACCTTGCTAATCATTATTCAGATCTTTTGCATCTTTTTGTTTGTTTGTTTTCCTGCTCCGTCATGCACTGGCAGAGGTTAATTACAGCCTGTAACTACTACTGTGTTTCTGTCAGTTACTCTTTTACTTTCCTGTAATTTACGTGTTATGGATTACGGTACAATAGTATCAGAGTGTATACTTACACCCTCATTATGCCCTTTAATATTATAAATTCCTCTCTCATCTCTCTATCGTCCTAGTTTATCTTGACTCCAGCTTTGTCTAATAAAAATCTCCACAACAGCTTTCTTCTTGTTAGTACTTCTAACTTGGTTTATATTTCACCTTTCGGGTTACTTTCCTTTAAATGGATCTCTCACAGTCAGCAGATAGACTGGGTAAACTTCTTTACCCAGTCTTTAAAAAAAAAACGTTTAAAACTAGTTTTGTTTACTTTTATGTATGGTTTTGTTTTTTGGTTTGAAGTCAGAAACCACACAACACACACCCTTACACTCAGACATGTGTCTCTACCTTGTAGGCAGAAAGTTTCTGGAGAGGTTCATGTTTATTAATTTCTGATTCCTTACAATACTCCGAGCTGTGCATAAGGATTGGATTCAGAAGATATTCGTTAACTGAGATGCACTGGGATGTCAGAACGCGTGGACCTCCAGTGGCCGAGCTCGGAAGGCACGCAGGAGTCCAGAGCCGAGAAGTCTGGGGCTGGCGTCCTCCTGGCTCGCCTTGCAGCACAGCCCGCGGCCACCACAGCTCTCAGTCACCACAGCCCGCGGTCACCACACCCGTCAGCGATGGGCGCCCGCTGTATCCGCACTTGGCACAGACTAATCGGATAGGCGCACTTTTGGTTAATAAGAAATAAAGCACCGTCCCCTCCTCTCCAGACACCCAGCCATCGCTACCAATCAATCTAGAGGCAGTTCCAATTTGGAATGAGACTGTAACTGCCCTACTTGCTTCTCCTAGATCAATGTGATAGCTGAAACAGCAATAAAAGGACAATTCAAGAGTTGAAAATTCGGTGGAACACCAGGGAGGCACAGGCCTGAAAGAGAACCGCGTCCCAAGTCCCTCCAGTCCTTCCCGTCTCGTCTCACTAAGCCTCCCGCTATCTCTGCAGCCTTCCGGCCTAAGCCACTCTTCATTGGCTTTACATTGTAAGCCAGTCTTCCTAAATATCCTTTGATGGACACATTTCTGAATCCTTCAAAGCAATCTCTGAAAGAATGAGATTGTAGTCACTGGACTGAATTCCTAGACCAGGCTCGATCAGAAAGAGTTCTAAAGGATGTCAAAGCGACTCTTGGCTCACCTGCCCCGGCTGCAGTGAGACCACCACCGTCAGAATCCAGACAGGGGTGGGGGTGTGAGGGTCGGGGATGCTGCTGGGTTTCCTTTGTAGGAAAAATGATTACATTTTTCAAAACAGGCATGAATGCTTAGGGACTATTTCGTTAATTGATAAATTACGCTTCCAGATACAAGCTGAAAACACAATTACAGCAGGATACACATCCACATGGTAGACCAGGGAAACCTGTGCGGAATGGATGCTGAGTAGTTACCAGAACGGAGATGCTCAAAAAAAAGTGTCCCTTTTTTTTTTTAATCTCAGGGAGCGAGCCAGTGGCCTAGGGAAAGGAGTATCTGTTCCACCCTGCCCCCTCCCTCCTTTTAGAGCTAAGGGGAACCAACTCTGAAAGGTCATGAAACACGGTCTCTGTGACCACAGGTCACCATCTTAAGTAGTTTTCAAGACTCTGGGGTAATTGCTTCTCAGCAGATCAAAGGACACTGTCTTCTGAAATAGAGATCAAATCAATTAAGCTTTGCATTCTCTCGTATGGAGTGATTATGATAATAAGCTAAAACTAAAACCAAAGTTAAAGAACTGGAAAGGGCAGTAGTGAGGGAAATAAAGAAAAATGTAGCAGGTAGCTGAAAAGAAAAGCTACATAGATGCTTTCTTCATTCCATGCTTTAAGTGGCTTCACTACAACAAGAGACGATAGAGAATGCCCGTTATTTCCAGAACCTCCTAAGGCTGTACGTTTCACTCTAATAGCCTGAAACAAAGATAGGAAAGAAATTGAACAATATGGAGCGCTACCATGATACGCATATATATTTGATAGAAACTAAGCAAATTCAAATCCAGGTAAACGAACATTTTTTTTCTTAGTAATTGTCAAAGGAAAATAGCATTTGGTGTCCAATGCATTTATATACTCTGGGTTTCTGTATTCTTGGTCATTCTTCCCAAGCTAACCCTCCAGACTCTGCAGAGTAGCTGCCAGGCCCTTCATTGGTGACAGCACGCGAGGACAGCCTGGCTCCCCGAGAACCCTGGGCGCATGCGGGAACTGCCCATCGAGGGAGGGCCTCATCGCCAACGTTTCCACGTTCTGGCGGAACCGACATTTTCATTCAAGAGATGACACCTGCCCCCAGTCTTTTCTTCATATTTAAATTAAAAGGGAAAAAAAGCAAATGGACTGAGTGTGATTGACATCTGACAAAAGCTCATATCGCTGAATAAAAGTGGGTGACTTAAAATGCCCACTCAGATTACTAGGCTCTTTACATCAAAAGGCTGTTTCCCCCTCTGCACGTGTGTGAGACACACTGCTAGCCCTGGAAAGCGCTCCAGGCAGCAGGCCGTCCAGGCTGCCCGTGGTCTGGAGGATGACCGCTTTCACACCTTTGGGCCCCCACGTGGCGACTCTGCCCAGCTTCTTTTCCTCACCGCCACTCCTAACGCCCTCTACACAAACCTCCTCCTGCGCTGAGGTGGCAGATCTCACAGGGAGCGGAGTGTGAGCCCCAAAGTGCACAGCCCTGGGTGGCTGCAGACGTGACCCCAAACGCCTCCCTGGAGGTGACTCAGGAGCGCAGAAGCTGTGTGGAGTCCGCCAGAGTCCAAGTGAGGGGACGGACTGGCAGTGGACGGCCCACGTGGCACAGGCCAGCTGTGCCTGGTAGGAGACACGCGGAACACATCTCTGACTCCAATTCAGCCGAAACTCAACAAGCTCTCTCTCTCTCTCTTTTTTTTTTAATCCTGGGCCATAGGCTCTGGGCGTTTTGAGGAAAACAAAACTATCCATTTCCTTTGGCATTAATAGTCCGGGCAGAAACTGCTTTTAGTCCCGATATTCATATTCTCCTTCATCCAGAATAACAGAACCACTGATGTTTAGCCGGGTACACCGCTCCTGCGAACAGAGATAACATTTCTCAGTCTCCCCTTCCACTAGGAATGTCCGTGAGATAAAGCGCCGGCTGGAAAGACGTGTGCAGAGGCTTCACAGGAACCTAAGGGCGTCTTCCTTAAAGAGACAGCTGATGCTTTTGCTCCCTCACTTCTGCGCCGCTGCCCGGAGCACGCAGGGTACAGCTCTGGCAGCCAGCAGAGGACGCGAGGCCACCCGGGACCGGGGCAGTGGCAAGGTGACGGGTGCCAGTGCCCCAAACGACTGTGTGAGGTGCGGCCACCAGATCCTGTACTGAGGGAGCGTAAGGACCTGGCTTCACACCCCAAAGCAACCTAAGGTTTCTTTTTCACTGGTATTTAAAAATAAATTAAGTTTGCTCCCCCGACTCTTCAACTGTTGAGTGATTTTCATCTTACATGAAGGTGAGAATTAGAATGAAACCAGTGTTTTCTGAGTCTTATCAATGTCTCCCCAGACCCTGCACCTCCACCTGGGACACCTGTGCTCCCGGCCGGTGGGACTCTTTCCACTCGTGCCTGAGACCCAGTGTGAGGTGTCCGGACTGGCCCCATGGCCACCCCTGCCAGTGGCCCCCACCGACCCCCCCCCACCTCAGAACAGTAAGCTCGAGTTTGTAAAATACAATGATTTTCAGTAACTCAGCAAGTCTGGATGCAGCAGAGGGCTGCACGTTGGCATGGGGTGACTTGTCTTCTTACAATACGGCAGATGGAGTATTTTTTGTAAGGTATAAGTCAGGTATGTTATCCTTTGCTTAAACCCTCCACGTCAACTCCATCCCAACCACAAGTAGAAAACTGAACTGAAAAAGCCACAAGTCTTCTGTGGTCCATATGAGAACGGAGGTCAGAGGTCAAGCTGCTGTACCTAACACTGGAGAGACCAGTGGGTGAAGGGAGAGGACCTGGAGCTGACACCTACATGGGACCAGTGCCATCGGGAAACCTGACCTGTGATTGACCTGTGGCTTCGTGTGGGCAAGTGTGAGAGAGAAAAACTCCAGGGGGCACCCAGGATGGCCCCCCCTTCTGCTCTTGTGAAGTTTACCTTCGAGAAAAATCATGCCTCTTGCCAGCACACCTCCCCCGACCCCCTGCTTCTGGTGCCTTCAGGAGGAGCTCTGTAACCAGAGCCTGACCTGCCGGGCGGGGAGGGAAACACCCAACTCCATCCCCCCCCCACCCCCGAGCCATCCTTTCCCACCAAAGCGTGGGGGTGGGCACGTGTGAGATGCACAGCCCCGAGGCACAGGCTCCCTACAAGACTGAGACCCATCAGAGCATGCAGAACGCCCCCTCCCCACTCCCATCGCATTACCAAAGGCCTGTCTACAGCAGTTCCTGGGACCTAGTGTATCATATCCAGTATCAAAAAAAATTATACGGTGTATTAAAGGGGAAAAGCCCACAAACTGAAGGGACAGGGCAAGCATCAGAACGAGACTCAGGCACAGGAAGGATGGAGGAGTTTTAAACAACTATGATTAATATGCTAATAATTCTAATGGATAAAATACACAGGGTGCAAGAACAGCTGGGAAACGCAGAGAGATGAAAATTCTAAGAAAGAACCAAAAAGGAATGCTGGCAATAAACAACACTGTAGCAGACGTGAAGAGTGCCTTCTTTCGGCGGGCCTGTTGGCAGACTCCACAGGCGGAGGAAAGACTCTCCCAGCTTGCGGGTATCACAATAGAAACCTCTCTCTTCCACACCGAACACCAAAGTGAAAAAAAGACTACAAACACGAACAACAGGAACAGAACAGCCAAGAGCCAAGGAGCGATGAGAAAAGGTGTGGCAAATGTATGAGGGGAATACCAGGAGAAGAGAGAGCGGAATGGGAGAATACTTAAAAAAAAAAAAAAAAACTACGTATTTTCAAGTTACAGAAAATAGAGAGAGAAAATCCTGAGAGAAGCCAGAGGGAAAACTTTGAAATTCCCATCTTAGCAGAGCAAAAGCCCAGGCCTTCAGAACCTCAAAGTCCACTAAGGACCAGATGAGTAGCTAAGAACCCACCTGCCTCTACACAGAAGCAGCATCTCACATTTCCTGAGGGCTCCTACCGAGCTCTGTCCACCGCAAGGAGAAACGCCCAGGCTTGAGAACACTTATGAAGGAAGGGTGTAGGAGGTCGGACAGTTCCGCACTTTCATTACTGACGGTCCTACTGTTACTGCCTTCTTGCATGACCCCGTGTTTGCCCATGAGTACAGCAGGTCAAACAAGGTCAAATAACCTTTTCGTTTCAATGGTGATCACACGCCCTGGGAACTTAACTCTTGTTTGTCTCAAGTAGCCTGTGGTGACATTGGTTTCATTAGACATCAGTCCCCTTTAAGTCACAGAACCTACTGACAGCAAGAGAGGCTGCAGTTCATTAACCTACTTATCTGCTGGTCAGTATTGGGACTTTAACTCATATAGAAATTCTATTTTAATAAGGAGATATTGGTCAATGGTATAAAAACAACAAAAAGACAAAACCTTGTAAAAATTAGGAGTCTATATACTTCTAAGTTTTTGTCTTCAAATCTGAACAGCATCAGATAATCTACTTAATCGGTTTCAGACTTTAGGGAATGCAGTACCAGTAAAACGTTTTCTTTTCAAACTGTGGGCCAGGGACTCTTAAACCCAGAGGCACAGGGCCCTGGCTTTCGGTGCTGGGCGTTCTTCGTGGAGAAATCAGCAATGCAGCACCTGCTGGGTTTCCACCCCCCACGCGGGACCCTAGACTCCTTCTCGGGCCCTCCTACTCTAAGAAGCCACAGTCAGACGCACCGAGCAATGAAAGGGGCAAAGACAGGGGAACTGCCCCGGGCCTCCTGTGGCTTGCCACGTCCCCGCCCCCACCCCGACACCACCCGGGGCAACAAGCTGGAGCTCCCCGTTAGACTGATCGTCCTTCATCGGCTATTTCTGGGAGGCCGGCGGCTGTGTCCCAGGGTGCGGGACGACACACGCACGCCATCATCAATCATTCATCAGTTGTAATTACCATTTGCATCCATTTATCTAATCACGGCCTGCAGCGACTACCACCCACGAACAGTTCAAAATCAGCTCGACACTGAGGGTGATGGCAACACAGCCTCCCACGGATGCTCACGCACTGCCAGACGCGTCTGCGGAGGGGGCAGAACATGGGACTAGTGAGAGTACAGGGGTAACCTCACCCCGCATTTCCTCCAAGCAGCGAGGAACAAACCCGTCCTTCGGAGGGGAATTCCTGGGGTTTGGTGTTCAGCAGATTCTCGCCTAAAGCGCCTCATTCTGCAAAGCTGCTTCGTAATTGCGTCCGCGTCTCCCTGGCACCTTTTATTCCTTTTTTTGCTTTTCCCCCTACCAGGCCTTATCTCAGTGGTCTTCAGTTAATATTACAATTAGCCTTGAGGTTCGATATATTCATTTTGTCCATGACTTCTTCTGGGGGACCATTATAAACAATACTAGAAGCACCAAAGATGACCCCCAATGAAAACTAATGACCTCCCTTTTCCTTTACCCCCTCTGGGGAAGCTCTCACGTCTCTCCAAGCGTGTGCACTGCAGCCGGGTTTGACTCAGAGGCAAACGTCACTGGTCAGACCGACACTGAACTGCATCCTGCTCACATCTTACATCATTAATGTGCTTGCACACTTTCTACTGTATGTAACGTCATTTATAGTCCTTATACTTTCAAACTTCACGATTCACTTTAGGTTGAAAGGAGCAATGTAAATAATCTAACACCTAGGTGATAGCACAATGATTTTGTTGTGAGGAATAAAATTCCCCAGGCTCACCTCGGTTCACCAGGTACACAGCCCTGGGGCGGTGGGCGGAGTCCCCGCAGGCACGGGCACACGAAAGCCTCGGTCGCCTACCTCCGGCCTTGCTACCTTGTGTTAAGGTAGCCGTAAACCTTTCGTAGGGAGTCCCACTGTAGTGAGCCCACACAGTTTCATAATTTTAAGTGGACCCACTCACCTGAGGGATGCGGTGTGTGGGTGGAGGGGACACACACAATGTATTAACTGTCAAGCTGCCCCACACGGAGTTCACTGGACTTCTCCTGTTCTTCAGCTGAAAGGGTTAGTTGCTGTCTGCATCCTGGTTGAAAGCATCCTCAAGGAACTTGAACACTTGGTCAAGACCGAAAGGTGCTCTTTTCAGGTCCACTTTCCCTGTCCCCCACTCTGACCTGTTCCCACCTACAGAAGAGGCTGCGCCTCTGGACCGGTCAGCGCCGCGGTGCATGGGGCTCTCCACAGAGACCGTGTGGGCCCTGAGCAGTGCGAAAGCTCAGCTGCAGGCTCTTGTAAGGAGAAGGGGAGGCGGCTCAGTGTCCAGCAAGCGTAGTCCTGCTTCCTCATGTACTTTTATAGTCTTCCTCCTGCCAGGGACGCTCATCTTCTCTTTCTTTCCTTTTTCCACCTACTCATCCGACCCCACACGGGAGGCCGAGCTCAGCTCAGACCTGAGCTGTGAGGCCTTCCAGAGCCCGGCCACGATTTCTTCTACCTGTGTCTCTTCCTGCATAGTTTCTGGACCACGGACAGGACCTGCCTGTGCACACACTGCGTTTGTCCTGTGTGCACAAGGTCGTGTCTCCTCCGGGGGCGGCAGTGTCCTGAGACCGGGCATGCGCAAGCGCCGTGCTGCTCGGGCTGATAGAAAAGAGACTACTGAATCGATGATTCTTAGAACCTGGATTTCTGAATTACTGATTTGGGAGGGAAGGACAATCTCTCATATCTTAAATGCTTAGAAATAGGACATTTTTGGATTTCTGGGAAACCATCAAAACAGGTAATGTCAAAGCCAATGGGGACAGAGCTGCAGCATCTCTGTGCAAGACACAGCGTGAATGCACTTAACATTGAATCATGCTTTCAAACTTTAAAATGCCTTAAGCATAGATATGTTATGATACTAGAACCCATTTAAACATATTTTAAGTAATAAAAATAGGTTAATACATTCATCAGCAGTTAAGCAAGATTATCTCAAAGAGTAATGGGATTTATGACACATCGAATGTGTATCTAACTACAGATGGATCATTTCTTAGAGGTAACACACAAGACGAAGGATGCAGGAAAAGTGGAAAAATACCTTTTGTTCACATGCTCTAAGATGTAACATTAGAGTGACTTATTCATGAGCATTTCGTAATATATTAGTAAGCATGCTGCAGGATATTTTGGAAAAGTAATGAAGGCTAAGCAATGTGTTTTCCCCCAGCCTTCTTTTCTAAGAAATAAATGAGGTGAGACTTTCTTTTCAGCTCAAGACTCCAGCTCTTCCTGCCCATAATCTCATTTATCATTCATCTCCCACATGTGCAAACTTGCTGATTCTTTTGGGCAACTGCTCCAGCTCCCCTCCTTGCCGCCAGGTCCCCTGGAGACAGGTGTGCGAAGCCACCAGCAGTGCCCAGTGGGAGGCCTGGGCCCACACTAGGGAGGGGTCTGTGAGGCCCACAAGGGGAAAGTGGGAGAGGAGAAGAGGGACGGAACGACTGGCTGGTGGGCTCGCTCTGCTCAAGGCTGCGCCCGGCGTTAGCTCGGCACTCCCTCAACAGGATCTTATATGTCCCCGCAGCTGTCTTTTCCCCAAAGCCCCGTCCAGCATTTACTGCCAGCCTCTGGCTGCTAGCCACCTTTCTCTGCATATCTTCAGGGAAACCCGTAAGCAGATAAGGACAAGCAGAAATATGGCTCAGTGGGTCCTGGATTGTAGCAGCAGGGGCAGCAGTGCAGGGAGAAAGGCTTGTGTGAAAAACGAGGCGTTGGCCTAAGAGAGGGAGGACTTCTGGCAGAGGGAAGTGAGGAGTCCAGTCGCGCTGGGCTCAGGACAGGGCGCAGGGGTGGGGCGGCGGTTTCTAAAACTAGTGCGGCAGGGCGCATGCGGGCGAGGAGTGACCCTGGCGAGCTGCTTACTGAGCGCGGATTTCACCCGACGGGCACGCAGTGGGCATCCACCAGACATTCGAGGAGAGACAGGACAGTTCGGTTAGTCTACTCTGGCAGTTCTGGGAAACGCGTATTTGAAGGGCTAGAATTGAAGGCTGGGAGACGAACTAGTAGGTGGGATGAGAGCTGAGAGACTTATCTAGGGCAAGGGTATTAGAACTGGGAGTGGGGGAAGATGCAAGAACTCCTTTGGAGGTATAATTACTCCACTGCCTGAATCATCTTTTTCAAATGTGAATCATACACCACGCCCTGGTTAAACCCCAAGAAGGTGCCCTGCAGCTCTCCCAGGGCTCCCCCTGCTGGCCCCTTTATGTCATGCCCACACTCAGTGCTACTTCAGTCCCCGTCCCAGGCTTCTTCAAAAACGCCCTTCCCCTCACACTTCGTATTTCTTTCCCCCCTTTCCAGAATTCTCTTCCTTCAGCTCTTTCCATGGTGAGTTCCTTCTCTTTAAGTCTCACCCCCTCAAAGGGACCGTCCATGGAAACCTTATCGAATGTGACCTTCTTTGGTTACTCTGTATTTTTAATTTGCTAATTTCTTCCATACCACTTATCACAGAACCTGATTATCTTGTTTATCATATTGTATTTTACCTGTTCTGTCATCTCCACCCTCCCCAAATGTGGCATGGGCGCCTTGAAATCTGTTTCTCCGTGCTTGGTGCCCGGATGCTCCTCCCCCCGCCCACCAATATATATATATAAATGAATGGATGATTGGATATAATACTTAGAGGCTGAGTTAGAGGAAGAGCCATATGCAAATATGCACCTGAGACTGATTCCAAATTCCACTTTTAGCCACTAACTAAAGTACTCCCTCTTTGGTTTAGAGTAAATATGTAATTCCTTCATTCACAATGCAACATAATTATCTCTCCTACTATAGGATAGATGATAACTCAAATACAGACACAGCCTCTCAAGGCAAAACCAAACATAAGAATGACTGAAAATATGTTTCACTGGCCTCAGAGACACTTACATGCTATGGAGGCACCTACCTACCTACCTACCTACCTACAGACCTATTACTACACATAGAAATGTTTCACTTCTTACACAGTTCATCTGAAAATCTGGTCATCCTAAAGACATGGTCTTTTCCATTTATTTTTTAAAAAATGCATTAGAAAAGAATATGGCAGATAAATAGCCTTGATGCTAAAAAGTTAAGTATTTTAATAATATTCTAAAGCATATCAGTACATTATATAGCATTTTAGCATCAACTTAACAAGTGGCATTTCTTTTTTTGCCTTCTAGGATCTTTTAGTTGAAGGAGACAGACAAAAATGTAACATGTAAGTAAACTGTATGGTAAAGGGAAAGGTATCACGGGAAAAAGGAATCAGGGTGAGGGAACAGGAATTATGAAGGGACGGGTGGCAAATTTAAGCAGGGCAGTCATCACAGCTGGCACCTGAGCACACCGCCGAAGGATGTGCATTGCAAACACAGCCTGACAGGATGGGTTTTACTAAGATTGGCAGTACACTCGGATCCCAGTTGCAGAGTGGTGGGCCGGAAGGCCTTAGAGATCTCTGTGTCCTGGGGACCCCAAGTAGGGGTCGAGGAATTCAGACAGAGCTGAGGCTATCTGGGTGAAGCCGAGTCTGAGACAACTCACAAGTACTCTATTTTGTTTTGTTAGTTTGTTTGATGTGCATTTTACTTCATTTCATTGCGATCTGTGTGCAAGCACAACCAGTGAGACTAGAGGAAAGAGAAGGTTTGCTAGAAGGTGACCTCCTGGCCCTGGGGCAGGTCCAGGGCGCGGGGTGCCTGGGGACGTAGGAGAAGCCCCCACAGCCCATGGTTCGGGGCGTGGGGGGCACAAGTGGCATTTCTTAAACGAAACGAAAGATCAGTCCTACAAAAGCTTAGATACGTACCCTTTTGATTCCTTTTTAAATTGTTTTTTATACCATTTGTCTGCTACTTTGTGAAATATGTGTAAAATTCTCTAAATATTTGCATATATTAACAGAATGTTTGTTTACAGTACATAGATCTCCCTTAGTCTAAAACTTTTATGAAAGCTCGGTAGTGCTCTACACCATAAACTAAATAACAAATCAATCAAATTTTTCTATATTTTACTTATGACTAGGAAATACATCCTTTCAGACGCAACTTCCTATCAGGAAATAATTGAGGAAGGGGAAACATTAAAAGGGTAACTTTCATTTGAGTTCAATTGCAACCTTCTTTTTATGCTACAAGTTCTGAATTTTAGTGTTCTTAAGGGTCATCTGTATTTTTCTTAAAATAAACACTGCCAGGCCCTGCCTTATGCGGGCTAGGGCGCCAATAAGCACCTCAGGAAACTATGGGGAAGGGTTACACCTCCTACGTTTCTAGAGCTCTTCCAAAAATAAAAAGTGACACTTGGGAAAAAAACGCCCTAACTTTATAGTGCTGGCGGTTGGTCGTGCCTTGCCATCCACCGTCCCGTTTAATTATTGTAACCACAGAAAGAAGAGAAGAACAGCTACTGCCAACCCCCTTGTTAAGGCCTGACCCTGAGATTCAAGGACAGTAATGACGGCCCTTCCACGTTTGGTCCTCCTGGGAGCAAAGTGTAGTGACATTTACTCGTTCACACAAACGTGCGAGTAGTTGCTTGTGTGCAGGCATTATTCTAAGTTCTTGAGAAAAATTAGTGAATAAAATCATTAAAATTGCTCCCTCATGGTGATTATATCTGGCAAGGAGAGTTAGATATAAGCAGTAGACATAATTAATAAATAAATCATGAATCTAATATTAAGCCCAATGAAATCTATTCAGAGTAACCGGGAAATTAAATACCATACCTTATAAAAATGATCAAATGGACTTTTTAAAAAATGGGCTCTTCAGTTAATTTAATAAACCAAAATGAAACACGACACTCCATTCCCTTAGGAGTCTGACTAAAGAGCTTTAAGTATTATAACAGCCTTTTCCAAACATTCAACTATTTTTTAAAATGCAGCAACAAAGTCTCAATGTACCAACCCAGCTAACTCTAAAACACACCCGCATCTAATTCCCCAGGGGCCCTGTTATCTGAAGTGGTGTGTACAGTACTCCATCTCTCCTGTAGATGGCACTGCAGGTCCAGCAATGATCCTTTGCTGGTTAGTCACTGCTAAATATCACGTTGGACACTATGAAAACCACAGTCTACAAGCAGAAATCACTTTGCAATGGCAGGACACAGTTCTAATTTATAATGTAATTAAAACGTTCCTTATAAAGTATTAGATCCCACAAAGGCTGAACTGCTGAAATAATTCTGTTTATCCTGCTGTATCTATTTTGGTTTGCTGCCAGGGACCCTAAAATGTCTGTTCTTGAAGTGGACCAATGATTCATTGATAAACGGATACATAACAAACCATCCCTGTGGGTTCTGAGTCTCACTCAACCAAAAGAGCGCTTCTTACGGGCGCTGGAACTTTACTTCCTAGCCCAGGGAGTTAAGGAGCTTTGTGCAGGGACGTCTGCTGAAGGCAAAGGACGAAGGGTCAGCGACGGGGTGCAGTGCAGCGGTCAGACTGTGATGCCAAGGAGGGCAGCCTGTCCTCCTGACGGGAGCTAGAAACCGCTGTCGGCCTGCTCCAGTATTTAAGAAGGAGAAAGGGCAGGCTTCCGGTCCTGAAACCCAGACTTTTATTTCACTTCATATTGACGGGCTGACAGATTAACCTTCAGCAGGGGTCCCTAATGGCCAGTGTAACTGCGGAAGGGACAAAACAGTTCAAACTATGCCACAGCTTCAGATTACTCCCTGTGCCCATGTGCTTGCTTACACTTGTTTATTTCTGGCTCCAGTGCCAGGCCAGAAAACGAGTCACCGCTGATCAGACAGTCGACAGCATGCTTTGTGAGCTATGCATCCATTTCCTTACAGGTGAATTCTGAAACATAAATGCAGGATGGCCAAGGGTGGCAACTGATTGTCATGACCATGAGGGTCAAGATCGAGTTCCTCAATCAAGGAAGTTCTCCCTTCCATCAGACTGCTGGGAAGACACAGCCCCCGTGGCCCCTGCGGCCCCCGCCCTCTGGGCTCCTTCCTCATGCTCTGCACTGAAGGTGACAGATGCCTGGCTGACGACGCCGAGCTGGGCAATCTCGTGCCCTTTGTCTGAGGCAGTGACTTACAGAGCTGGCAGGGGAGAGCTGAGCTGGCCTTCTGTCCCTTCCTGGGGGCTGTCTCGCTCACCCTGCCTGTCCGTATGGCCAGCTGCGCCCTGGTGAAAGCAACAGTGAGTACGGCGCAGAGACAGATGTTTCAGAGCCAGAAGCAGCGAGCGCTGGAATGATGAGCACAGAGTGGCAATCTGGACAGAGAGCGGGAAAGGCTCCATCAATCCCCACACGCTGTCCCCCAGCGGAGCACAGCGATTTTTCAGTCACCTCGGAGGACAGGCATTGAAAGGAACCCCACAAGGACCCCGGGGGTCCCGGAGTCGTGATGGGCAATGGTTTGGACAAGGAAACCAGCAAAGGAACGGTCAGGGCGATGCCATAACTCCCCTCCCTGCATCCCAGGCTTCGGTGAACAGCTAGGGGTGCTTTTAAAGAATCCCCCGACGTGAGGACATACGGTCAGCGTGTCACTTGACAGTAATTTCAATTACTCTAATATCGCACATGACATATTTTAATTTAAAAATTTAAAGTATAACTTTTTAGTGATTCAACTGCTGAGGGCAGTCGCAGCCGGCAGTTGCTAATGGGAAAGCTAACCGAGAGAGAATTAAGCCCTTCCGCCCTCCAGCCACAAGGGGCACTGTAGGCTACTGATACCAATAAACTCAAGCTTGTAAGTTGTTTTTTCCCTCCGCCTCCGTCTTTCCCAGGCTTCCAAGGATTCTGTCAATCCATGTTGTAACAACAAAATCCTCAGAGGAGAAAATTTATCTGTAGGACATATAAAATTATACAGAAAATTGTAAATTATAGTCTGAATGTAAAAGGGGAAAAAGGAATAAGTCATAGTATAGATTCTAATTTGTAAATTAAAAAGGAACAACCTTAGTGTGACAGCAGAGTGAACTTACTGGAACTCAATGATAGTGATTAGAAAGTCACCACATGACAACACGCCACAGGGGGTGGGGGGCAACCTGTGGGTCTCGGGGGAGGTGGTGCTGCACCACCACAGCAGCGTTTGTTTTCTGAAATGAACGTCGCTTGATGGCGTATAATCTACTTTTAGTTTCCAGGAAAACAATGTTTACTACAGATGAAAGCATAATTGCCTCTCCACGCGATCACAGAAAAGCAGCAATCTGCTGGCCTAAGTAATAATTTAATGATAAGCAAGAAAATCAATCTTACGTTTTCCTTTCTCTCTCTTCTTTTCTTTCTCCCTCCCCCGCCCCCCCAAATATCGACGTAGGTATGAGTGGGCACATGCATTCCAGGGCTGGGAGTGCCTCCCGGGGGACACCAACCGTTGTGCTCTGCCGTGGCCCTAAGGAAGGTGTTCCGCGTGGCTACTACAGGAATAGTAAGGGCTCCCTATGAGGAAAAGGTTTTTAACCACTAATGCTACTAATTAACATAAACAGACAACCCCTCCTACAGCACCATCCCATTTTCAGTCCCATGTTCTTATTCAAAATAGTGCTTTTCCAAACTTGGCATTTTACTGCTTTTCACATCACAGGGTGTAGAGCAAGCACAAGTGCAACGAGTAAGACCACTTAGGCTGATTTTTCGAGGACCCATTTGAGCATCCTTAGGGAATTACCGGCATGCAAATGAGTAAAGGAAACCTCACTTAAAAGGGAGTCATGAAGCCTTACAGGGGGCTGCCTGCATGCTGTGTGCTCCCTGCAGCCACATCACCCACAGAAAGGAGAAGACGGTGAATTTTACAAGAGAACGTTGTTCACGTAGGAATTTCACCCCCTGCTTTTAACACAAGAAGGGCGCCGGCTCCCTGGCCAGCAATGACGCACCATGTGCAGGCGATGAGAAGCCACCACCACCTGTGGCTCCTCTCCTTCTCCAGTGAGCTTTTGATCAAAACAACCCTCCCCAATGTCCTCTTCCGACCCAATGAAAGCCGACCTTCTCTTTGTCACTTCGGACTCGCCCACAGTTCGCCAGAGCCTGCTTGTCCCAAACTGCAATTCTCTGCTACTCCTGAAGAAACTCATTTGGCTGGTAACACAACTGTCTTACTGTTGAGGTTGGCAGAGAGGAAGAACAGCGGGGGAAAGACTCAGCAGCACTGAGTGCTCCCATTACAGGAGAACTTGGCTTACGAGGGTTTTACCGCAGTGGCCCATCCCACTCGGCCAGTCACACCCATCGCAGGGGGCCCTGCTGAGCAAGGGCTTCCACACCGCAGAGAGGCAGCTTAGCTTTAAATGCAGCTCTTCATAAACCTCACTGCCCCGGACATGCCTGGAGAGCTTCAAAACCAAAAACAAAGCTGGCGTCGGGCCCTACCTGAGACCAGTTAGGTCAGACCCTCTGTGCGTGGAACAGGTGTCAGCACATTTCATAGGACCTGCCCACCCCCACCAGGTGATCCCACTGCCCAGCCACAGTTACACCTGCAATTGTTCCAAAGACAGTTCCAGAGGTAGGAAGGAAGGTCATAACACACACACACACATACACACACAACAATAACAACAACAACCCTGGCTTGTAGGTTAATTGATCAGAAAGTCGTAAGACAAGTAATTCTTGAAAAATTCTCTTCAAGTCCGTCTACAGCAGTCCTGGGAATTCTGAGATCCTAGTGGAAGTTTATTTTTACTTTCGGTGGGGTCGGTGGGAGGTAGCACATGGGTGGTTAAGTACATAGGTTTTGGAGTCGAATGGCCAGAGAACTGTCCTGGCTTAAAGGCCTGGTGATCCCAGGCAACCAAGGAGTGTCTCTAGACCTTGGTTTCCCCACCCGCACAATGGCCATGACACTGTTGGACTGCAGGAGACAATTCACGGACAGCAAGCACTCAGAAGGGTTTCTGACCCACAGGGAAACACTCAGGGTTCCCTTGGTGTTTAGTAACTGTTATTCCTCACAGAAAAAATAAAGCAAAGGCCCTAAGTAAAGTTAGAAATAAATGTACAAAGTTATAAACTTATTTCAGTGACTGTAATACAAACTATGCCACTGTATGTGATAGAATTTCTATTGCACTTACTTCAGACAAAAGGACTGCTTATCTGCCTTTATGGTTTAAGGTTCCAGGTAAAATTTTGGTTGGACAAAGAGTTCTACAATTTAAGAAAACTGTTTAAAATGTTGGTGTTAACACTAATTTTCCCTTTTTGTTCAGATTTAAAACACATCAGTGGAAATACTCAGGGGCAATGAAGTGTTCTTGTCCGAGGCCCCTGTGATCACGTCGACCAGATGGACGGGCACTAAAACATGGGTCCGGCTACAAGGCCAAGTTCTTGGCTTTCGGGTGATTTCCAGGCATTTTGCTTGGTTCTGTTCTTGGGAAACTTTGCTGGCAGGGATAATGATACTGATAGGATTTGGTCACAGAGTTTAAATGAGTGAAAACCACTGAGGACATGATAGGCCCCTGTGAGTCTTAGGAAACTTCCCAAGATTTTAATATTCAGAAAAAAAGCCTGATATTCAGTTCTGGTGGAAATATCCTATTTCAGCTGTCCATCACGATCTCAGTGAAGACAGAAGTATAACTTACTATTGTTATTACACTGGCTGGTGATTGGAAACACATCGGCAAGGTACAAATTAGAGGCTCTGATTCTAAAGTAATTATCAGCCAATTTCAGAGGTGTTAACATGATTAAAATTATGACTACATTAGCTCATTCACCCTCACAAATCAAATTTTGATTAGATAATACTACATGCCAATATGTATGACATTCAAATTTCCTGAAGGCTTTTTAGTGTAGAAACTCTGATCAAAGTTTTCCATAATGTATGCGGAACTAGGCAGAGGGGGTGAATGAATGATGGGTTTTTCCTTGTAAACCTTATTAAAGGTCCTGATTTGGTTGGTCTCCGACTATTTGAGCCCAGAAATAGGAATTCTAGTTTTGATTATGTATGGCTTGTATGCACCAGATTATAAACACAGCTCACAGAGCTATTCAAAAAGCAAGTCAGTCACAGAAACATAGCAGTAAAGGCACTTTAGGAAAGTTCCTGAAGATTCTGCTGCTTTTCCACTTGTTACAAGACGTATGCCCTTAAAGAAGCATCAAGGAAAGTTAGTACCTACGTAAGTACGCACTAAAATATATTCACTACCTGAAGGTAATATTTGGATTCTCCCAGTAAGTATAACCCTTCTATCAACAGCAGCCAGTGGATGAAAACCCAGGAGAGGGTGTGTGGTTCATCGCGGGTTCGTAACTGACTCTGACACCTACAGAACTTCCCTCGCAGTGTATCTGGTCATTCAAACTGCATCGCTTTGTCTGCAACAAAAGGTTTCTAGGTCACTCGGTTGGGTCAGAGCAACCAGACAGAAAAATTCCAGAAACAGAGGTTTGCCACATTTCACAAGGAGACAAGACACTGGTATTTTTGTGTTTTTCTGGAAAGAACCAAGTCACATGTCTGAAGAAGAGACTCCTTTTTCATAAGCAGACATAAAAGTTGAACTTGGAATTTTAAAGGTCAGTAGTACACATTGAAAAGACTATCATAAACTTAATGTAGACATATTTTTCAAAAACGTCACTCAATAGATCTTATCCCTTCAGAATGAGTGAGAAATACTTCTTTGCAGTGTTCATTCTGATAACTGACATGAGGTTCTTGCTTCATGTAGTCTGATTTTTTAAAAGGGAAAACAATCTACTGTTTAAAATCTTTCCCACTGCAAAAGAGTAAACCCAAACTTCTAAGTACAGTACACAAGGCCACCCATTTGTGACCGGGTCCCACCTGAGTTTCTAGCGGCATCTCCCATCTTTCCACCCCCCACCACATTCTCCAGCTACGGAAACACCTCTCCGACCTACCACGACACGCTCTTGCAAACACTGCGCCATCTTGCTGGAATGGACCACTGTGTCTTTTCCTAGTGGCTCCAAAATCTTTCTCTTCAAAGACTGTTTGCAATGGTAACACATCACAGTTTCCCAAGAGAACAAATTAGCATAGAAACAATGAGTCTTTGGCATCAAATAATATATTCAACTATGTGGATATATGCTTTTATACGTATAGCACAAATTACTTAAACTCTGTGTGAAAAAGTATGTGTTTTTCCAAAGTTAAAAAACAAAAAACTTATCCACTGTGATCCTGTTTGTGCCCAAAGGTGAAGAAATTACTGTGATAACAGACTCACAGAAACACATGGACACTCATAACAGAATAGATGTAACATTTTTCATGTTCATCAAGTCAGGTTGATGCATCTCATACCCCTGCTCCCCTGGCTCTATGGTCTGGGCAATTCCTTTGATTGTTTTTGTTCGCAGGCGGGCGACCGTTCCGCAGCGAGGGTCTCCGCAGTCCCAGCGAGGGTCTCCGCAGCTCCAGCTCCGGCTCCGTAGCCAGTGCTCCTCTGCTGCCAGGAGAGAAAGCCCCCCTCACGCTCAGCGTGTGCCGGGCAACAGTACTTTCCTGAGACCTCTCCCCCTTCAACAGTCAGACAGAACACGCCTCGAACAGTACAATCCTTTAGCTGCTAGTGTGCTTCGGCTTTTGCTACCTCGGCCTCCTCTTCCTGGGACCTTTTCCTCTATTTATTCAACTATGTAACCATAAAATTTGTTTTTGAGTATACGAGGACATAAAATACCGGGATTTCCGTATCTGTGGTTCCCATTCTGAAGAGGGAGCGACCGGAGGCACTGGGACGAGCTGACTGATGATCCCTTCCCTTAGGTAACCGGACACACCCCACAGTCCACAGCTGGGTGCGCTTGGACTCTCAGGACCTAGCCTGCGGGCCGCACAGCGCCAGAGAGGCTCATAAAGTCTTCGCACGCACTTCAGGGGAAAGGTTGGCAAGTTTCAAACTTTGGAGAAGTTTCTGCAAAATTATGTCAGCCTCTCCAAAGCTCTTTGCTAGCAATTTAATCAGAATCACTTTTCATTCCCTCAGGGATCCACTCTATCCTTTGATAAAGTTTCCAAATCAATGAAACCAATCTGTACTTTGACTGGAATTTCCTGTTTTATAATCTAAATTACTTTAAAAACAATTTAAAATGTAAAGGATGCCGGGCCTGCTCGCATCAAAGGCGCCAGCACAAAGGGAGGCGTCAGCAGCGCCTGGGAAGGCGCACAACAAAGGAAACCCACCCTTCAGCACTGTTTCAGGCGTTCCCCCACTCGGGAGATTCGTGCATATTTAAACGCATTCACTTCTGGTCTGCAATTTGCACTGTAAGAGCTTAAGTGGCCGTTTGCGGTTGCTTAGTTCAGGATTCTGTGCCCTTGTTCTGAGTCGCCAGCTTACAGCTCGAGTGTTCCAGGTGTAGTTCTGCTCCCAAAGTGTTTGAAATTACCCGTTAGGAAGCCCAGCTTCCTGTTTATAAGACTCGGGAGTGATATTCCACTGCTCACTTTTTCTTAATTAAGGAGATAGGCCCGTAGTCACAGCTGAATTTTTGGCACTGTATTTATTACGGGCTCCATGACAGCATCTTAGAATGTCACCAATACTTGAATCACATAAAGTCACTGGACACGATGGCCACTCTTGGATTCGCTTAAAAGTGACATTTGGGGTAACTGTAAAAGTCATTGCCATAACGATATTGACCACTGTTAAATTCCGTGCCAAGGAACGGTGTACACACTATCTCACTTACTCCTTTCAACAGTCCTGTGGTGTGGTGGCTGTTCCCTCTACCGCTGTTTACATTGTAGGGATGATAAAACGCAGGCTTAGAGCGGTCTGCCACAGGTCACACACCCAGGAGGCGGCAGGACCCACTAGTAAATGCCCCACCCACCTCCCACGCAGCGTTACCCTGACTCATTAGCGCCTGAGACCTGTGACCCCTTGAGAGGGTCCAGGAATGAAGGACCCAGATTCTGCTTCTGCTTCTGAGGGACTTAAAGTCTGGGTAGGGCAAGGGACCTAAGACAACTGCACAGCTGTTACAATGGAGGCGGATGCCTGAGAGCGACACTCACGAAGGCTTTGAAGATCCAGAGAAAGGCAAGGTCACGTCTGGTCGGGGCAGAACTCTTCGAAGGGGGACGCTTGCTCTGAAGAAGCCCGGAAAGCAACGTGGGCTTCGGAAAGCGGAGGCTGTGGGTATCGGGGCATCATGACCCACCGGGTGGGCCCGGCCTGGACCTGCACGTGACTGACAGCGGAGAGGCTGTCCTCAGGGGCGGGCTCCAGGGGGTGGAGAAGTCCTGGATTCGGCCAAAGTGGAGTTGGATCTCGGTGACGGACACGGTTCCTTTAGGACTTCTGTTTGAAGGGGTTTTCGGAGCCCACCTTAGCTAGTCCGACGGTAAGAGAACGCTCTTCCCCGGCACAAGCTGCAGTTAAGACGCCCTTCAGGTAGCGTCTCTGTTCCACCAGGGTGCCGCTGCTCCCCACCCCAGGTCTTCCATCTGAGGTTGTCCTCCGAGGTGCCCATTCCACGTCACCCTACTGCTCTGCTCCACACCCACGGTCCCGGTCCTTCCTGGGAGAAGTGTCCCCGCTTGGTCTCTCTGCCAGTGACGCCCCAGAACACCAGGGGAGCATCCCAGGCTGAGGCTGAGCCTCCTCTCCCGACTTCACTCTGGCACTCGCCCTCCGACCCAGCCCCACGGGACCGACACGCAGCCAACCTCTGCTCGGTGCCCGCTGTGGCGGGAGCCACACGGAATGTCCCGGCTGCTGCACAAAGCCGGGTGGTGGCTGTCCCTGCTCTCCTGGGCCTTGATGTCAGCGAGGGGAAGACAGCCAACAGTGACCTCTCACACTGATGCCAAAAGGGGGTGCCTGCGTGCGAGGCAGAGCACAAAACAGGGCAGTGTGCTCGGGAGACAGTCCCTTGGACGGGAGGGCCTGAGTGCCGACTCAGCCCTGCTTGCCAGAAACGGTTCCACGAAGAAGCGACATCTGACTGCGACTTACACAACACAGTGTGGGACGCCCACCCCCGGGAAGACGTGAGGAATGGTGCTCCAGGCAGCGGGAGAGGCGAGCACGAGGCGCCTGGGGCAGGGGCTCGGCAGTGTGACTGGTGACAAGGAGTGCCAGGGACAGGCACCAGGGGCTGGCGCAGGACACAGATGGGAATGTGGCTTTCAAGGTGAACTCGAGGTGAAGACACAGGGGTTCGGAACGGGGCACCACGTCGGTCCCTCTGGACTGTGGAGGGCGGCTCTCTGCTTCGTGAGGCCCCGCTGAAGGAGGTGAGGGTGGGCTGCTGAGATAGACAGGCGAGAAGGTGGTCCAGGATCACAGGACAGGAACAGGGCAGAGAGGGAGGCTGAGCGTAAGGCTTCGCTCTGAGCAGCTGTGAACGTGCTCCTTTGCCGACGCGGGGGAAGCACAGAGACCAGCTGGGCGGAAAGCAAGTGTTCTGTCCTGGCCGTGCTGGCGCAGGCCAGGCTCCTAGACAGTCACTCGACAGAGAGACCCGGCAGGGACGCTGCACCCGGCCCTCTCTTGGCTCGGGGCACAGGTCCTAAACAAGACAGAGCGCGTCTCTGTCCTGCACAGCAGCGCATGTTCCGGAGATCCAGGGCAAATGCAGACCAGTCTGAGAGGTCGGGCAGAGACAGGCATTTGAGAAGCAATGGCGTTTAGATGTGTTTGAAGTTACCGGTTGTGATAAGACCATTTAGGGACACAGCACCAGACCGAGGAGGAGGGATATGTCTCATTTTCTTAATGAGACGTGAAGTGATCAAAATAAACCTGTTGACTTCTAGGTAACAAGCACGTCTTCGATCCGTTTCGCTGTGTGACTCAGAGGATGCTACCTCCCCCCCACCCTCCCCTGAAGTTTTGGGTGCAAGTCCAGCAAAGTTACTGCTGCACTCGCATTCCCGTCTTCTACTCACTCCTTCACTGTCACAATTTTATTCATGGGTGAAGTTCACTCGTGGGTATCGGAAACAGTTAACTGTAGACTCTCAGCCACAAAACTCTGATGAACTGTGAGTGTCGTGACAGTTAGTGGTGAGTGAGGGACCGCGCTGTGTACAGAGTGAGGCCCCCCCCAGGAGGGGAAAGCACCTGCTATTCCTGCAACCCCAACTCGGACGCTGCAGGTTCCTCGTCAGTCCCAGGAAGCATGGTGGACTGCCAGGGAAGGGCGACCTTTAACCTGCTTTAATGAATTAAATCAATCCGGCGCACTAGCAGTCACATTTAGTACTGGAGGGGCCACTGTGGCGCCTCAGAATGTCTGCCCTGGGCCCCGCCTGGCCACTGCCAGCGGCCCCAGTGCGCCGTTGGCCACGCCCCACGGGAGTGCTGCAGGGGAGGAGCTTGGGACTGCAGAGCCTTCCGGGTTCAATGAGGAGCCCTTGTTGCGGTCCAAAGTGTGTCCACCCACGACTTGGTGTTTTTAGCACACTCTCCCTGACAGGCGATTTGAACCTTCTACATCTGTTACAACTACAGGGTGGGGCAAAAGAAGTTTACAGTTGTTTGCATGGAAAATAATACAATAATCAATCCATGATAATACAGGACTAAACTGTTTTGCAACTCACAACCGTTAACCGGCCTTTGCCCCACCCTGGATGACCCAGCCCCATCCACTGATGCTGCGGCCTGCTCACTGGCCGACGTCCACGCTACTCAGGACGAGTGCCAGGAGTGTCTTCACCTTGACACCTGACTCCAGGCCTCTCCTTTGGGCCCGTTTCCAGTTTCCAAGGTGGAGCTAAGCACACCTTTCTCTCAAGCCCCACTGTCAGGCACCCTCAATGCTCAGTCCCAGTCTCTGCTGGGACGTCACTGCACACTCCCCGTCTCTCTATCTCTTCCCAGATCTTGGGGTTCCCTGGCTCCTTCTGACTATCACCATAAACACACTTCTTTTCCCTTGGACTTAGAAAGGCCTCCTTGATAATGGAAGCTCCATCCCTTATAATGTTTCTTATATCACTCATAAGCTTTTTGAAACAAACCTAATAAATCCGTTACTGTGTTCTCTACATGCGTTTGATTCTCTTTCAACCCCCCCCCCCAAAAAAAAAAAACAGAAATCTGGCTCCTGTCACTGCTATGCTACTACTTCTCTGAATTTTCAAGAATGACCAAAACAGTGAAACCCAACACTTGTAACTCTTT
>CM052549.1:77260330-77328882 GCA_028533065.1 Trachops cirrhosus
CAGTCACCTCCGCAGCCCTTCCTGTCCCTGCAGCTTCCTTCTCGGACAGTCACCTCCGCAGCCCTTCCTGTCCCTGCAGCTTCCTTCTGGGACAGTCACCTCCGCAGCCCTTCCCGTCCCTGCAGCTTCCTTCTGGGACAGTCAGCTCCACAGCCCTTCCTGTCCCTGCAGCTTCCTTCTGGGACAGTCAGCTCCACAGCCCTTCCTGTCCCTGCAGCTTCCTTCTGGGACAGTCACTTCCGCAGCCCTTCCCGTCCCTGCAGCTTCCTTCTCGGACAGTCAGCTCCACAGCCCTTCCTGTCCCTGCAGCTTCCTTCTCGGACAGTCACCTCCGCAGCCCTTCCTGTCCCTGCAGCTTCCTTCTGGGACAGTCACCTCCGCAGCCCTTCCTGTCCCTGCAGCTTCCTTCTGGGACAGTCACCTCCGCAGCCCTTCCTGTCCCTGCAGCTTCCTTCTCAGTCACCTCCGCAGCCCTTCCTGTCCCTGCAGCTTCCTCCTCGGACAGTCACCTCCGCAGCCCTTCCTGTCCCTGCAGCTTCCTTCTCAGTCACCTCCGCAGCCCTTCCTGTCCCTGCCTTGCTCGCTGCTCCTTCTCAGCCTTTTGTTCAGCACCCGGCATTTCTCACCAGCCTGTAAACACAGTCCTTTCCCAGGGCTATGGAACCACCACTTCCTTAGTTACTTCTGGTTCATAATGTTACAGAAATACGTAAGGTCTGAATATGAAAAGGTAGCAACTTGAATAAAGAATCCTATTATTAACCAAGCCAATTAAGTACCTAATATTAAAAATGTCACTAAATAGGATGGGGAACAAAACCTGAAGAGACCGTAAACTAATGAAGTGGACAATCTCATTAAGTGGATAAAACACAGATACAAAGTAACTGGAGCGGGCCTACCCCCCCTTCCCCATTCATACAACTGCTGCCCTGGGGGGCACAGCCCAGTGAGCTGATCTCGGGGTTTCCCTGTCTTCCTGTTTTTAGCAAAGCAGATATTGTAAATTGCATGAATAAAGACAGAAAAATGAGAATGAATTTCACCTGCCTTTGTATTTTTAATACTTGTCCTCAAATTACAGTTTTAGACCATTTTCAATATCTAAAAGGGGAATCTAACAATGAAATGCTTCAGGGGCGTCGAACCCGCGGCCCACGGGCTGCATGGGGCCCAGGACGGCTGTGAATGTGACCCAACCCCAAACCGTAAACTTACTTAAAACCTTTTTTATGTCCATCAGTTTCTGTTAGTGTTTAATGGGTGGCCCAAGGCAACTGTTCTCCTTCTGGTGTGGCCCAGAGACACCAAAAGGCTGGACGCCCCTGTGCCCTGCCTTGTGCTCAGAGCAGCCAAAAATGGGCCGGAGCGGAACAGTGAATTCATTTCAACTCCAAATCCCCAAGAGAGGAGGTTCTACAGACCCATTCTCCAACTGCCTGCTCCCTGGACAGGCCCTCTCCACACACACACACACACACACACACACACACACACACTCTGCAAACTACATCAACAACTACTCCCGGCACCCTGGAAATCCACCGTATCCCTCACTCTTCTAACTGTTTCACAGGTTTAGGGTCAAGAACTCTCACTTCAGCATCTTTTACTGTCGCGCCATGGACTCTGTGTCCCAGCACAAAATCCACGTGGCAAAATGCACTCGCTAGTTTTAAAAGGGTTGCCAAGGACCCAAAATAGGCAAGGCACCATTCTGGACGATCAGGAGGGGGCACAGGTGATGAGCACCAGATACGACGTCCTTGAGACAGATGCGTTCTAGTTCGAGGACTGAGGAGTCTGCTCCTAGAGCGGCACCAACAGGTGATGACACTGAGGACCACATAGCGCATGCACATTAGGGATCCAAAGGACAGGGAAATCACAGTCAGTCGGGAAAGCCTTAGGAAGGACGGGCTTTGAACCACTGTGGGGGGGAGGGGAAGAGTGGAGGGAGGGAGGGAGACCTCGCTCTGGGATGCGGGCGACGGGGTCCACCTGATGGGAAACAGCATGGGCAGTGGGTGGCCAGTGCTTCCCATGGGCACTCAGGAGCAGAGAGCAAAACAGTCCGAGGCTGCTGCTGAGAACACAGGAGAGAGGCCAGCGCTAGGGAAGAAGGTAACAACGGCATTGCTGGGAGACAGGTGGATTGAAAACACCCAGGTTTCGATTTGTATTTTTCTTAACTCTATGTCTGATTTAAATAGCCACTGATATACTGCAAATAAATTTAAATGGTTAAAATTAAAGTTAGTTATCTGTTCTAGCTGTTAGAAAACATCAGGAAGCCTTCTCGCTCTGATAATTTTTTCCAGGCACATTTTAAAAAACACACACGAATACATACACACACAGCAGAAAGAAACACTTACGGATAGATAGTTGAGAGAGACAAGTTGTTGAAGTTGTTAATTTGCCATTAAAGTGGCCCAGAAAACAGATGCCTGAAAAAGGACAGTGTGACTCCCCTGAAGTGAAACCTTGCAATGAAACTGAGAAACCAGCCAAAGGGAGGTGTTGGTCCCGGGGCTGCGAGGCGACCCCAACCCTGGGAAAGAACCGTTGTCGAAGAGTGTTTTCCTGACTCCCGCTCTGTCCCGGTGTAAACGGGGAATAGCAGTGATGTCCCATTGCTGGCCTCACTGGGAGCTCCTGAAGGGTGAGAACCTTACGCAGGAGATTACAAACTGCTGTGACGACACAGGACACCATCCATGGAAGGACAATTACTCACAGGAGCTCGGCACGTGAAATCTGCGAGAGAAATCTGCACAGCAACACGCCATTCGCGCCTGACACGGCTTCCCAACACAAGCCCCTGGATTCTGGTCCACTTACTGCTGCTCGGGGGACCCTTCCTGGCCACCCACCCGGGGAATGAAGGAATAGAGGCATCAAGCAAGCTCCGGGCATTTACACTCTGGACCCATCCGTTTCTCTTGGCTTCAGCAGCCACAGTTTTCAAACTGAGGGAACTTGTGACACCATCTACCCTCTCTGAGCCGATGAAGAGTCCGCAGGACACCCCAGAGCCATGTAATTCAGACCTTCTGGAGTCAGAACTTGAACCTGACTGTCATGGTTCCTCCCCATTATTAACTGAAGTAAACAGCTGCATACATTTTCTTTCCTGCAACATTCTAAGGGCAACCCAAGGTATAAATTACACAGAGAGAAGGTAAGTTACATGCTGTACATTGATCTTCAGAGAGCTTCTTTTTTCAAGGGGTTTAAAGCACTGATTTGTTCCCTTTTTTGGCTGTTTTAGAATCCCTACCCTCTCTTGCTAGTTCAATCCTACTGGATGGTCCCGTGATGCACCCTGTTAGCTGGAGAACTTCATTTCTATGTACTCTGTACCTTTAGTTTCCCTTGAACTATAGCAAAAAAGAAAGCAAAAGCAAATATGTCTTTACCACCAACTTGATTTGAGGTGCGCAGACCTATTTAAAAGCCCTGTTACGCGGCTGCTTCTATTTTGGTCCACACACTGGGCATTTGGCCACTTTGATCTCCCCCTTTTTAATTTAAGCCTCGTGCTCTCCAATTATCTTCAGCTTTTTCACAGTCTGGCCTCCGCAGAAGCTACGGGACCAAGGAGCAAGTGCCCTGTTGAGAACCCTGCGGGCAACCTCCATCTCCCGCCACCGAGCAGGCCTGCGTGGTCCCGCTGTTCCTGCTTTTCCACCCTCCAGGCTTTAAACTCAAAACCCTGTTTCAACCATTTCTCCTCCCCTGTGAAAGGTAAATAAATTGCTTTGTCTCGAATCCTGGAGTACTTTGAGAATGACGATGAACGTCAACATTCGGTGTATAATCACCCCAGCCATCAGACATCACAGTGGGCATGGATTACATTAAATTGCACACTCTATACAAATCTGCGTAAGTTCTCGCTTGTGGTCTGTGGCTTACAGAGTGGAAAGGAACGTCTTAGGTAGCGCTTACAACGTGATTTTAAGGTGTTAACTCTCTAACCTAGTCCAAATTCAGAAAAAATTCTACTTTCATTTAGGAGAGAGGCTATTTCACCATCTTCGAAACTTTTACAAGCACACACGTGCATGGCCAGTGATGGAGCCTTTTACGTTGTACACAGAGGACTAGATTAGGAAAATGAACTTGGACAATTCATTTAACATCCTGTATCCCAGTTTCCCCAGCTATACAAGGGAGGGACCCTGCAGCACCCCCCAAAAAAACCCCCAGAATTATCTTCTGGAGGGTGGGCCACCTGTAGTACAGGTTTCCCCCCCTAGGTGAGTGTTCTAGGAACCCATCTGTATCAGTGCACCAGCTGGTGGTGTTGTGAGAGGCTGTGCTGGGCTTCAGTGAATTTTTTTAAGACTCTTCAACGCCTTTGCCCATTTCATGATGGGGGATTTATAAGCGCACCTGCCCACACTGCACTGCGTTCAGCAGTTTTTCACCCCGAACGGTACAACCCCTGTGCCCCACCCTGCATATTCACCTGATCTCAACCCTAGTGAGTTTTTTGTTGTTTGTCCCCCTGGATGAAAAAAGTCTTTTAGGGAAACTGGTTTGCTGATGTGGCAAAGGTGAAACACAAAAATGGCAGAAGCACTGAAAGGCATCAAGAACTGTTTTGAGCAGTGGGAAAAACACCTTGACAGGTGTACTGCATCAAATAGAGAGTACTTTGAAGGTGACGGAAGTTTAAACAGCAAAGAATAGACAATTTTGTATAAATAAATCCCATGTTTTGGGCTCCCCCCCGTAAAATGGAAATAACAACACTTCCTCTGCATTAACAAAAGCGCTGACGCCACACCTAAATGGGAGTGATCGGAGAGAGGAGATGGGGGGAGTACCTGGACGTGCTATTCAAAGTACAAATACGACTGTCTGGACCCAGGAGAAAACTGTCCCCACTGAGCTGTTCCCGTCGTGAAAGTTTATTCACCCGCACCCTTCAATTCTTTCTCCACAATTCACACAGTGATCGAACACTACTGCCTTCTCGTCTCAGCGCGTTAGCTGGACGGCTGAGCGCACGCAGCTACTTCTGAATCAGCATGAACGGGAAACCTGGAGGAGGGAGAAAGAAAGGGACTCTGGAGCTTCCCCGAAGTCACTCTCCTCTGGCAGCCCGTCCACATAAACACCAGGAAATCCACTCGTTTACACGACTTGGGCGGCAAACCTGAGTTATGAGAGCACTCGGGAGCGCGGCCAGTGAAATATCGGTCTGCTCACACGCTCCCATCCATCATATTCCCTCCAAACGCGCGTTAATTGTTTTCATATTTAAATGCCTGGAATCAACCATAACAAATGTGTGTTGTCAGGTTGTTGGGAGCTTTCTGAAAACAAAACGGGATGGTTATGGCACTCAGTAAATCATTGTCGGTTCCCGGTAACTCTTGGCAGAATCACAAAAGGGCGAGAACTGAAGGGAAGGGAAATCATTCACGTCTGGCTCAAAACCCACAGCGCAGCAAACAGGATCGGAGCCGAGTTAATGAAATATATACTTAATACAAGCTTTGTAGCAGGCCATACGTCATTAGTCTGAAATGCCTGAAATGTAATATTTGTTTACAAGTAGAATATCTGAAAATCCTTCAGAACAGCACAATCCAAAAAATAACCTTGTTCCTCTTTGCACCTTTTCTGCAGAAAAAGAATGTCTACCTCTTATCAGCCTCCCTGTCCCCACCTTTTCCTCCCTCACAAAAGCTGGGTCCTGGAGGTTCCCATGCTTGTCATTCTGTGCAGTGACTCCTCAGTGCTCCTATTCGGAAATGATCAAAAGTGTCTGCTTATTCCCCAGAATGAATCTACGCTCATAATACGACAATCCCAACTTGTGCTACACGCTAGTGCAAATACACGCATGGCACAGGCATCGGTGTGCGGCAGGGACGGAAGGACAGGTGCTGGTGGCCCACCCAGTACTTCGATGGTGTATGTCCTCATGAATCAATTAAGGAATACTTGATTGACCTTTAACAACCTCCAGAACCCTGAGATTCTGATAATACGTGGCTCCTAAAGCAGTATGTGAGAAGTTTTCCGCTGTTTACTTTTTCACCATCTTAATCTCACATCCGATTGTTGCCTGTTACTGATAGAAACTCTCAGTTTCTCAGAGCCTCCAAGGCCAAAACAGAGAAGAAATACAGGCAGGAGAGGTGAAAAAGGACCATGCCTAACAGAGACCGGCTACAACGCAGTGGGATGGAGCTTCGTCGCGGGTTTCCTTCCTGGTCCCAGGGGCAGACCTGGGCTAACCTGGGCTATGCAGTCCCTGGAGAACAGAAGCCGGACTGAGTGGAAGACGCAGCCCTCTTTTTCTTTGGCAGACACCAAATGAGTTGTGCTTGCACGATTTGTTTTCAATTTGGCTCTTATTTTGTCCTGAGTTTTTATCACAAGTTATCTGAGGCCAGATGAAGGACGGCACAAACGGGCTCCCCACGTCCATGTTCAGAGCAACCGTGCAGGTTCAACGATGGAATTGCATTCGACAAGGATTATTTCAGGAAACTGTCTCTCTCCCTGGTCCCAGACCTGACATGACAGGCCGAGTAGGTGCCCCCCTGGCCCAGAAGCCCTCACAGCCCCTGGGACCTGGGGACAGGCCGCTTTCAGGGCAGGAGGCGCTCTGCAGGTGTGACCGAGTGAAACAAACACCTGGATGGTGGTCCCAGGGGAGTCCCACGTTCCCGAAACGGGGAGGGGACAGAGAGTCGGGGAAGAAGACGGCACCGCGGCTGCGGATGTCACAGAACAGCTCCGGCAGCGCCAGGCCGCCCGCCTGGAACGCAGAGCGGGAGTTGAGGGCCAGGAACCGCGGGCAGCCTCCGGGGCTGGGAATAGTGACCAAGGGACCCCCACCGAGTGTGCAGGAGGGTGCAGCTCCCTCAGCACTTTGACTGTAGTCTGCTGGCACCGGTTTTGGGGTTCGACCTTCAAACTGTCGGACGACAGATGTATGTTTCAGGCCACTAGTGTGTGGTAATTTGTTACTGCGGCAATTTGAAAGTGAGATAGTTGAAAACTTGTATCATGGAAATTTTAACAAATATGGTTATAGTTTTTAATTCACCTGTCAAATATCACATATTTTAAGTTTTCCTATCTATCTATCTATCTATCTATCATCTATCTATCTTTCTATCATAAAAATCTATTACCAAACATGCAAATGTTCTGCACGCTCGTAGCGAAGGAGACCAGCAGGGGAGCCCTGAGCTGGGGACCCAGGCGCCTGTGTCCCGGGCCGGCGCCGAGCCAAGGAAGCTGTGTGGTCTCTGGAAGTCGTTTTCAGGTCTCAGTGATTTCATTTGAAAAGCAGAGGGCTAGACAAACATCGGCATGCCTTTCCACAGCATGGCACCCTGATTTTTCTAAAATCCAGGTGAAGGAGATAGCACTCCTTCTGCCCGGCTTACCCATGGTAGAAATGGTCATTGGCCGGCGCTTGCTATAGAGAATCCACAACAGTATCAGGATGTGGTATAACAGTTAAGGTTTTTTAATATATCCCATTAATAAAGGACGCAATGTTTTATTTCCACTATGCAGCCCAAAGTATAAGAAATCACTCAATGCAGCCTAGAGTAATGAACTTAGAATGTATTGTTATACTTTAGAGTTTCACCAAATACTTGAAAATATTCAGCGCTCAAAGAAATAGGAATGTAAGGCTTCCTTGAGAAACCTCTGTAAAAATATCATTCCAGATTATATAAACAAATATAAAACCACAGGTACAGCTATTATGAAAAATAATTTTTTGACCCGAACCACACATTTACATTTACATAAATCTGTGAAAGAACTTTTCTTTTTAGGGTTTGAAAGACTAGTTGACAGGTATTATTGGAGAAAAATCCATACTGGTGCTTATAGCTAGCACTTCCCATTTATAGACAAAAACATATATAAAGGACCATGGAAAAAGCCCAAGGTGGGGAAGGATTGAGGTAGGAGGTAGGAGTGGGTGGGGTGGGGGAAATTTTTAAAATGGAGACACAACTGTACTTGAACAACAATTAAAAACATACACACACAAAAAAAGGCCTATGGAAGCATTCATGACTCTTGTAAATTAGTAACAGAAAGCCATGGAGAGTGGGAGCCACTGATGGCTAAGTAAGCACAGAGGGAGAAGCTTTCTCCTCTTCCGTGTTTGGAGCTAAGTGCTTTGTAAAAGCTCGTGTATAGAGCACTGGATAGAATCTTCCTGCAAATGGAACTTCCTTCCCAGCAGGTGTGCTGAATAAACGTTCAGCGGCCTGCACTTCTTCCTTAGAAGGGCCAGCCAGTCCCTGTCGTGTATTAATCAGAGACTGGCTGGCCCCGTGGGTCTCTCTCTCTGTCCCCCTCCTCTCCGGCAGGCGCACACCAACAGAAGGGGACAAGGTGCAGGCACCTCCTGTCTCAGACCAGAACAGACCTCAGGTGTCTGCGGCACCCGGAGCGCCCTCTGTGCTGGGTCCTGCCCAACTATGGCGCTGCCTGTGAGACCCGCCTCCCTCCTGTTCTGCTTTGCTGCCTCGGTTGGCTTCCCTCCAGGCCAAGGACACCCTGACACCAACGTCGGGTGAAGAGAAGAAACCTACAAAATGATGCATCTTAGGAATGTATGAAAAATGTGGAAAAATCTCAGTATAATGCTAGGAAACTGAATGCAGAAAAACATAAAGAGGATTTGTACATCATGACCAAGTGGAATTTGCTCCAGAGATGTTAAGTTTGGTTTAACATCTGAAATTCAATGAATGTAATACATTATATCAATAAAATTTCTAAAAATTCACATCTTAATATACAAATGAAAAAGCAAAATACAACACCCTTTCCTGATTAAAAAACACACAAACAAACTCAACAGAACAGGAAGAGAATGGGATTTCCTCAACCTGATAAACGACGCCGTTGAAAATCCGACAGGCAAGGTCTTACTTCCTGCTGGAAGACTGGACGCTTTTGCCAAGAACCGGAGTGGGACAAGGGGGGTCTGCTTTTGAGACTTTCAATATTATTTAAATACTGTTAATACTTCCATACTATCTAAATACTATTCACTATTATACTGGAGGTTCTATCCAGGACAATTTGGCAAGAAAAATAAAATGAAGGGTATCCAGATTAGAAAGAAGTAAAACTACCTCTATTTGCAGATGACATGATCTCGTATATAGAAAATCCTAAGAAATCCACTAAAACAGCATTACCACTAATAAATGTGTTCAGCAAGGTTGCGAGATATAAGTTGATTTAAAAAAAATCAATGTTTCTATACACCTACAGTGAACAATCTAAAAATGAAATTAAGAAAATGATTCCATTTACAATGGCATCACGTAATACAATACTTAGAATTGAATTTAACAAAATATGTAGAAGACTTACACTATGAAGAAAAAAGCTTTGTTGAAAGAAATAATAATTTTAATAAATTATTATTGAAATTCCTCTTTGGGGAAGACTGAGCCACCCTCCTCCCACCCCAAAAGTCAACCTTCAATCTCTAAAGCATGTGTTTTAAGTAAAAATTTTAACATCTTTAATTCCATTCAAAGTGGGTCATTGACTTTTAACAAATTAAAGTACAAAAGACATCATTCTTGCACCAGACAGGAAATCCTGATGTCACAGTGTCAGAGTGCTTTAAGCACTGGTCTAGGAAAGCAGTGATTAAAACAGTAACAAGGATAACTAAAAATACGAAAGCTCTCACACACTGGCGGCATCGCTGACAAAGGACTGTGACGAAGTGGACACAGCTATTGTTGAGCCATGGCGGCTGACTACAATCACTGTCTGCATCATATGGAGGCAGACTCCAGCGTCTCTCCTGGAAACAGCATCATTAGCCAGTGTAGTTGTACGATGCACAACTGTTTCCTTGTGAGGCTGGCACACAAAACCCTCATCGAGAACTCCTGCCTGTACACACTTAGTACAAATTATTTTCCACTGAGAAGGAAAAATCCTTTCAAACTCTTTGTTTATATATTTTTGTTTCATAACTCACTTTGGTTAGGAGATTTTAAATCCTTTCAGTCAATGCAATAAAATTAGTTCATTCTGTCATTTATTACTGTATTTCTTTGACATAACACAGAATAAGGAACAATGAACACACAATTTCAAACTCAACCTGAGCATTCTAAATTGCAGGCCTGGGAAAATGAAGGGTATCACCATCTAATACTTTTCTTAGAAACAAGTGCAGAGAGGTGAAAAGTTCTGCCCCTCAGAATTTTTATTTTTCTGCCTGATGACTTTCCATTTCCAGCCATTATCTTCCCTTTCCCATCTCCTTCACAACACAGTACTCTCCTGCCCTATCCACAGTTACCTTCCTCTTGCTGTCTTTATCCTGAATTCATTTCAGCGTTTTTAACATCGGCATGTTTCACATGGAGAGTCTTTCACTCTATTTACTCATTGGAAACGAAGAGAAATAGCACTGACGACTCCAAAGCTTGAGTGCGTCCATCCCTGATGTGAATTCGGGCACATCACTAACTGCAGGTCTGAACTAGGTATTTTCTGAAAAATGAGGGTATCTGAAAACTCTTCAGGATCAATGAATTACACCAGTTATCAAAGTGAGGGAAAACCGACTAGGACAACAACAACAAAAAGGTTACCCTGAAACAGACTGTAGTAAAACTGCAGAATATCAAAGAAAAACATAAGGAAGAATGGATAGCATTAACGACAGGTTATAAACAAGCACTAGTTTGATTGACTGGATTCTTTAACAGCAACAACGGAAACCAATAAGGGTATGGCTAAAAGAAAGTTGAAATGTATTTTTATTGTATTTGTAGCTAAGATGTTCATCAAGACGGGGGACGAAGCAAAGACATTTTCCGAGACAGACGAGCAGGCTCCTCCTCAATCTCTCACTCCTCACCAACAGACTCTCGTTTTACAGGGGGTGACAATCCCTTAGACAGAAAACTGCACGTCCCAGCCTCCTTTGCTGCTGGGGCGGGTATTTGACACAGTCTGGCCACTAAGGCAAAAGGCTAGATGCAGAAAGGGTTCCCGGGAATTGCAGGACTCCCTGAGGCCTTGTCCGGCCCCATCCTCCTCTCTTCTCTGCCCTCCCTCCCGATGCTGAACGGGGCAGGATGGCGGGTGGGTGGGCACAGCGGCTGGGTCATTCTTAGAACAGAAACTGAGTTGAATAGAAATGGCTGTATTTATGTGAAAAGTAGCAAACTGCCAAGAGGTTCTGGAAATCCTTAGAATGGGGACTAGAGCTATGTGAAGTATATATATAAACACTTAAGCACTAACAATGGTAACAGACTTCAGAGTCTTCTTAATTCTAGTTTCATAAAACTAAATTTTAAAACAGCTTTATTTAAATCATAACTACGAACAGGAGAGCTTGCAGTTACCTGAGTGTCATTGGAGAAAGGGGGCAAACGATGCTGGGGCAGCCGGTTGTCAGCAAGGAAAACAAAACTGGGTCTCTAACTCATGACATACACACAAATCACTTTCAAGTGAAAGAAACGGCCTAAAAATAAAACAGAAAACTAAAGTATCAGAACATCTTTATGACCATGAGGAACAGAATGAGGTCTTAAGATACAGGAGACCGTTCTGCGTAGCGTGGACCCAGCTCCCACTGGGAGATGCACAGGACCCACGCTCACAGATAGGTTCTCCTGTGGGGAATGAGGCCTGCAATGTACCTAGGCCGCTTTGAGACTTGCTTTTTGCTAACACTCCCTCACCCTGAATTGAGGCAGCAAGTGCTTATACTGTAACTCGCTAAAGTCTGTACTAAACCTCCCAAAGATGAGTGTAACCAGTTCATCCACTTTTCCCTTTGCAAATCAAATACCCCTCTTCTGTGATGTGATTAGCCGCATCCTCCCCTTTGTTTTCACCAAAAGGTAACCACCTAAAGCAAACCTGTGCATAGCAAATGAGGACCATCATGTAATGTGACCAGAAAAGCAATAAAAGCTGGTCAAGGAAAAGGACAAGGCTTTTTTTCCCCTTGAGAGAGAAGCCGTGCTGTCCCTTTTCCTCCACAGGACTCAGTAGTCCGTGTGAATTTCTTGTATCTCATCCACAATGTCGTGGATCCCACAAGCTGGGGTCCACATCATTAAAACACAAAAATTACAAATCTTACAGAAAAAGATTCATAAATGTAACTACCTTTAACTCACCACGATCTCTGTGATACGAAAATGCCCCATACACAAAGTCAAACTACAGCCAGGAAGATGATAATTACGGAGGAAGATGATAATTACAGTCTGGAGAACTTCTAACAATTAGTGAGGAATAAACCAAATAGCCCTGTGACTAAGGGTCACGAGAAAGTGTCGATCCGCCGACGAGGAAACCCCACGGTGATGTGTTAACTACAGAAGGATGCCCCCCACCCCCCCGCACCCAGCAGAGTCCACACAGAAATGTCATGGACACTGACCAGGTCAGCAAAGATGACCAAACATGACGGGACCAAGAGCTGTGCACGGACACGGAGCACGGGAACCTCGTTCACTCCCGGGATGGGCGCACGTTGGAACAGCCAGTGTCTGAGCAATAAGGGACGCCGCCTAAAGTGGGGTGCGCTTAGCCAGGACGCGGTTATTTGATTGCCGGCTGCGTCGGGCCTGGGGATACTCCTGAACCAGGCCCGTGTTGCAGAGAGTTCACATTACGCTGTTACGAAATAAAATCTGTAAAGATTCACTCGGTGATGGATGCAGAGGCGTCTGCTGCACTTCTTTATGGAGATGGGATGGGAGATACGCAAACTGAACTGGGTGAACCAGACCCCTTTCCGGACGCGTGGCACCCGGTTTTAGAGTAGGAGTAGACTGAGGGGTCGAGCTGGGAGACCACTTTTAGCATAACTAGGACTGAATACAGTTGATAAGCACTGGGAAAACATTTTAAAATTTATGGAGAGCAGCTCGTCCCATAAAACCTCCGGGGTCTGACACGAGAAGAGCGTGCTCCGTGAGAAGAGCAGCCACCCCTCTGGGAAGACCAAGTAGGTTCCAAGTACACAGAGCTGAGGACGGCTGGGCAGGGAGTTCTGGGTACCACACAAAGGTACGATCGACACAACGAAAAGCGGCCTGTGTCAACATTAAATGAATGAATTTAGCCGATGACAGTTCAGAAAAATCAAGAGATAAGCCAAAGATTCTGAGAAAATATTTGCTAGTCATGTATCTAGTAAAGGACTTGTATCTGGAATATATACACAGGAATCTTACAACTCAACCTAGAAAGAGAAATAGTGCAACTAAAATGTGAGCCAGAGGTCTGCACAGGTGCTTCTCCAAGGAAAATACACCAGTGGTCCATAAACGCACGGAAGGGTGTTCAGTGCCATTACTTACCAGGAAAAACCAAATAAAACGCACAGTGAGAGAGCGCTGCATGCCCCCTAAGACGTGTGTGGGGCGAGCAGGTAATAAGAGGCGCCGGTGAGGACGCGGAGAAGCTGGGACCCTCGCATGGCGCTGGCAGGAACGTGAGACGATGCAGCCACTTTGGAGCACGGCCCGGCCGCTCCACGACAGGCCGCACAGACCCCTACCAGACGCAGCAGCATTCCCACTCCGGGGCGGCAGCCAAGGCAGTTCCGAAGGGAAGACAGACAACCTCACTGGCGCGAGGGCCGTACTCACTGAGGTTCCACTTCAGGCCCGTGGTCGTGACCCGATGGCAGGGCTGTCCCACAGGGATGAGGCCGCACCAGTCACCTTCCAGTCCGGTGTCGACGTGCAGCCTGTGCTTGCCCTGAGGTGGAGAAGGAAGGTTCAGTAAGACGGGGACGAGGGAGGCAGGGACACGAATGGGCAGAGGAGACCTGGCCACAAGTGTGTGTGCTGAGTAACCCTGGGAACTTTCGCCCGACTCAACCCTCGCGACAGTGCTACGAGGTAGCTTACTGTTAATGACCACTTTCATGTAGGAGGAAACTAAAGATGCAGCGACTAAATGTGCCTAAAGTCACACAGGTAGAAGGGGCAGACTACAGATTCCTGCCTACTCCTACCTGCCAATTCCAGAGACTAAACTGAGTCCACAAGCTAAAGACAGGGTGGCTCAGAATTCTAGGGATTTAATCAACTGCTTGCTCAAGTGTAAATAAAACATTGGTTCCCAAGTAAAACCTCTGCTTTTTTTGAGAAACGAGATCCTAAATTTCAGCTTCAATGTCGACCCTGCTCATGGTTATTAGCCTGCTGCCCACACTGCACACAGCATGGAAATGCTGGGTGAGGACTGCCTCCACTGGGAAGCAAGGTCTGCTCAAGGAGTGAGCCTGCTTCTTCCACTTTGATCATAAAAACTTACATGATTTACCATGCTCTCAAGTTTTTCCATTTATGAGAAGTTAAGTGTAATGCTCAATCAAAGCCACAATGCTTGCTTTTAAATGAATACTTGGAAACTCCTTTTCTTCTACAAAGTAATGATTTTCTGTATTTGTTCTCTGCTTAGGGTAGATGGTCTTTATAGGAAGATGCCTCAAGTCCTTATGGGAAATGCTGAGGCATACATTCAATAACAGAATAAAAAAGTGTTTTTCATCATTCACACACCCCAGAAGGGACACGTTCCAAAGGATATTTTTTAAGAAACTAATGTTTTAACGTATGTGTGATTATGACTCATTACAAGACTAAGTATCCTTTAATAGTCATTTTACTTTTATTCCAATGATGCCTTTTGTTCTGTTACAAACTGTAAGAACTTTATTTAAGCCCTCAATATATGAGTACGCTCTTTTTGTCTTAATCAGAGGATTGCTGTTATTAGGAAAGCAATTCTCTAGGTTTCATATCAGTCCTTGAAATTTAATACAAGTTCATCTGGGTCTTCGTACCTACATAATTCATACACACAGGTATGCTCCGAATACTCAGAGGCCATAAACTTGATTATAAGGGCTTAACAATATTCAAACGCAAAGACAAATTTTAAAAGAAATTTAAAATACAGAGTCTGGCGGAAGGAAGGCCTGCTTGAGTGTGGTTGGTAGGGTAAGAATATGGATGTAGTAATCTATAGTTTTAATTGGAACATTTCACCTAAAATGTCACGCAATGGGCTTGAGTGTGATATTGTTATGTAATGGAATTACATGCTTATGATTTTGTAGTAAAAGATTTTGTGATAAAAAGGGGCGTTACTTGTACTGGACCCCCATATGTTTGGAGCGTAAAAAGAGAGGCAAGACAGGTCCGTGTGCATGCAGAAACGGATTGGATGTGTGCGCAGAGACGGTCAGGGAGGTTAGAAAACAATGTGCAGGAGGAAGCAGAACCCGGGTAAAGTACAGAACACGTCCATGTAAATTAAAACAAGTCCACGCACAACGAAACGCTTTCTCTAACGCAGGCACACTAACGTGTCTGTCTACAGGAAGTGTGAGGAGAACACAGGCAGTTCAAGGGTGAGAGGGAAGAGAGTGGCCAGTCAACCGGGAGTCCCACCCGGGGGCCGGGAAGACCACGTGCCACGAGCAGATGAGCACCAGGGAGTCAGCACCGGGACCTTAGAAATGCAAAGCAACAAACGCGACTCCTAGATACAAAGCCACACAAGACTTAGAAACACTTAGACTCTTCTGGAGAAAAAGTAAAAAAATACTCTAAAAATTCTGAACAGTAATTAAAGAGAGAGGAATTACAGGACTACAGCCGCAGAAAAACTCAGGGATGAAATAAAAACTAATCTTATTCTTGAATAATACGCTTTGGTGATTTTCATCTTGTACCAACTTTGATTGAAAGCACAGAAATCATTACTGCTGTTCCACAAGCTTTCTACACTCTACAGTGTAAAAGCAATGCTGCGATTGCCGTGAGGCCTAGGAGAGGAGGAGTGGAGGAAAGTATATTGGCCCTCAATTTGGCATCATTTTACATGTATGGAAATCAGGGAATCGAGCCTAAAGTTGTAGATTTTAAAAAGATGGATTTAAATATTACTCTTGGCCAGAACACCTACCTGGTAGCACTGATGACACATGGAGAGCACACCTGACCTGCAGCAATGGACTAGGGGTGAGGTTTGAAACAGCCCTGGTCTTGGGCCGGCTGTGCTTCTCACCCCTGAGCCCCCAGGCCGGTGCGAGAGAGGAGCTACCCACTCAGCTTTGCACCAAGAACTGTGCCGAGTGCGTGGCAAGCAAATCTGTGCCTTTGGGGAAAGATTACAGATCCAGGACCGGATCAGGGGTGGGGGGAGGGGGCAGTGGGCTGGCAGGGCCCCCAGAGCAGTGACGCTGTGTGGGAACTGGAGGGTGGACGGGGGTTGATGCTGAGGAGGGAGGACGAGGAGGTTGGCAGGCTGAGGGCGCAGCTGTGCAAAGGCCACAGGGTGGAGTCAGGACCCTCATGGACGAGGTGCGGGGTTAGGGGGTGGAAGGGTGGCACACGGGAGATTGTAGGGCAGTGCAACTATTGTGTGTGTGTGACACTGTAGTGGTGAATGTAAGACATTGTGCATTTGTCAAACCCGCAGAATGTACGACAGGAAGAGAACACCTGAATGCAAACGACGGACTCTCGTTAACAGTAAGGTGCCGCTGTCGGTTCACGCCTGTGACAAGCGGACCACACCAACAAGAGGTGACAGGAAACAGGGGAAGGGCTTCCGGGGAGCTCTCTGCCCAATCTGCTCGATTTTCTGCAAACCTAACATGGCTCTAAAAATAGTCTATCAACTAAAAAAAAAGTCTGTCAACATCAGCCTTTGCATTTCCCACCTGTAATATGGGACCGACGGTGATGACACGCAGCTTTGGAACCTGTGCCGGCCACAGGAAAGGCACCCGCGGCTGCCTCTCAGGACCCCTGACGGACTTCTCAATTTTCTTAAATAACGGTGACTTTTGGCTTGTTTGTTTGTTTGTTTAAGCTGCCTTAGTTTCTTGGTTTAGGATTTTTCCCTAGGTTGATTTACATGAAAGAACTTGTCCCATGCATTTGAGTTTGGTTTCTGCCTACTACCTTCCATTACAGAAATAATTGCCTCTGCAGAAATAATAATGGATGCTAAATATAACAGGTTACTGTCCGCAGCTGCCGGCTAGAACACACCCTCACACGCTCTGCAAGTGGTAACAAGGCCCCTGCACAACGGAGGGAGCGGATGGGAGGGTGGCGTGGAAACTGATTCCCGTAGGTGTGCTCCGGCGCAGTGGGGACTTCTCTCGCAGGCGGGTCCCAGCCTGATCTGGCTGTCCTCCCAGGTCCCCCTCAGAGAGCATGCCCACCAGGAGTGCCAGGTCACCCATAACCACCTGGGCGCTGGGGACCAGAGAAGGTTGGATGAGACGGGCTGGAATGCACACAGGGCCCAGGTAGCTCTACCTCTGTCTCAGGTATTGGTGACCTGCTGTTCAAGACTGGCTTCCCTAAGTATCAAAGAGGGACTCATGTGTCCTTGGGCTGTTACTATCAGTTTCTATCTTTTAATTGAAGGCTTTCCCCCCTCTATTTGTAGCACGCTTAATAGCTTGGTAGTGGCCCACTGAACACGTTCATGTGTGGGTTGCCCCAGCCCACCTCAGTGAAGAATGATGAAGGAAATATGTGGAAGACTGTTCTGCATGGCAGGGGCCCAGCTCCCACTCGGAGATGCGCAGGACCCACACCCACGGATAGGTTCTCCCGTGGGTGATCAGCCCTGCAATGCACCTAGGCCACTGTGAGTCTTGCTTTTTGCTAAAACTCCCTCACCCTCAAATGAGGACATTGACTGCAAAGCAACTTCCTAAAAACCATGCCAAACCTTCCAAGATGAGTGTACCCAGTCCAACCACTTTTGCCTTTCCATTTGCAAATATCCCTCTTCTGTGATGTGAGTATCAGCACCCTCTCCTTTGTTTTCTGTAAAAGGTAACCAACCACCTAAAGTGAGCCTGTGCATAGTTAATGAGGACCTTCTTGTAACATGCCCAGTAAGACAATAAAAACTGAGTGGAGCGAGGGCCAAGGCTTTTGCTCCCCTTGAGAGAAAAGCCATGCTGTCCCTTTTCCTCCTCTGGACTTGGTAGTCCGTGTGAATGTCTCCTGTCACATCCATAATGACGTGGACCCCATGAGCCGGGGTCTGCATCAGAAATAAGGGAGGAATAATTTCTCAACTTGTGGATCTTAAGTCCCTAAGAAACGATTCTCGATTCTCCCACTTGTGTCGGACAATGCAAAGGAAGCAGCGCGTGGGCAAGTTAAGGCCTGTCATCGTGGGAGAGGACGGCCGTTATGAAACCCGCTGCTGAAACCTTCAGCCCTGTTGTATGCCCGCTGCCTTCTTCATTATTTGAAGATTCGAGTTCAACACACTTTGAAAATTTCAAGCGAGGATAACTGGTTTGTGGACTCAAGGAGTTACAGATAGGCCCTGGCCTACAATCAATTTACATTTTTTCTTTGGTTCCAGAGAGGTTTAGCCGCATGTGCGTGGCCTCTGTGTTTACAAACACGCAGATTTAGCTTTGCACGGTTAAAGGAGAGCAATATGGTGCTTTTCTCCTACACTCTCAAGTGTGTGTGACATCTTTCAAAAGTGAACAGCACAAGGCATGGCCCTTCATGCCTCGGATTTCTGGTTTGTAGCAGACACTAGCCTGGGCGTGACCTGGCGCAGGCGGGCACACAGCCTGCCGGTAAAGAGCTTCCCTAAGGGTTCAGGACGAGACTGGAGGCCAGGGCCCCGCCTCAGCGAGTCGCCCACCTCCACCGCTCTCCTGAACCTCGGCACAGGCCCCGCTCTGTCCCGGGTCTGAGCCGTTGCAGGCAAGGGATGCAGGAAAGGGCACTCTGTACAGCAAAGATGGGAACAAAGACCAATCAGACAGTAAGCTCTTCCAATCATGGCTATTTTTAACACCTTGGCTACCTCGAAAGGCGTGGAACTGTAACTGGGTGGGAGGGAGCAAAGAAGTTGCTTGACGCCTGCACTACAAACCACCCTTGCGCCTGTGTGCAGGGCGGGCAGCCTCCGGAAATCGGCGTCACCTTCCCCAGACTGCGATGCCAAAGCAGAGCAGAAGATACACAAAGAGTGCCCTAATGAAGGCGGCAGAGGTCCCTGTCACTTCGCTTTCATTATTACCTGCCCCTGCTCTACAAATGACTAGCACGACACTAAGAGAAAAGATAAAGCTTGGCCTAGATTTTGCTTTTGCAACAATACCAAACCCTGAGGCATCTGAATCCTGTTTACATCTCTAAATCCTTAAACCAAACAACAATGCCAGTTTTCCACAGTTATCTTACGGTGGGTGTCAGAAAATGCACAGAGATCACCCACAAAGCAACTGCACCCAGGAAGAGCAAAGGCGTACTTGGTACTTAGGGTAAAAGGTTCCGGGGCAGCTGGCAATGCCAGTTCATGAAGTGGAGAACCACTCGGCAGGCGCTGTTAATGCTGAGCTGATGCCCGGGGCTAATGCAGCTCGCATTGCTGGCTCCCAGGTGCCCTGGAATGTGGGGACACTGCTGTCTCTGGCAGCTCATCGTTTGTTAGTTTGTCCAGGCACTTAACATTTTATCAACACGGACCGCAGGAAGTTCAACAGCCTGCGGGAGGGAACAGTGAAGGAAGTGCCGGGAGGACCTACATCCCATTTCCCAGGAGGAGTTACCCGTCCCACATGAAGACGGAGGTCTGTGCTGGCACGTGCTCATCCTGTGCCCGCTCAGGTGGAGGAGAGTCAGCACAAGAGAACGGTCTTCCCCAGGGAACCTGGAGCTGAAAATCCCAGAACTAGAAGATGTGTACATTTTTCTTTTATTCTGATCTGTAAGTGTGGAATTCAAACCCAAGTGTATTGCTTTTATTCAAAAGAGCCTTTCTTGAGTCCACATTACACGCAAATACACTTATCTATTTATTTCTTTAATTTAGACTATTTCCTTTTGAAAATGCAATATTCATCCATAGACAGCTTTTAGAGCTTCAAATCATGGTAGAACCACATTTTTCCAAGTGCACTCCACAGAACACTCCTCCTGAGACGACTTCTTAGGCTCTTCTCTTGAAGTCACAGCGCGCACGGCCAGCACGCGAGATGCTCGGGGTTGTGCTCCAGCTGATGCTGTCTGCCTGAGCGAGTGTTTCCCACACGGACTCGACGGCGGACACCCTGCCTGCCCCTCCCACAACCCATGGACTCTGCGTTTCATGAGATCCATCTAGAAAAACACTGCCTTGGAGTAATAATTTTGCATATAGCATCTAAAACTACGATGTTTTGGTTTAATATTTCCACAGCCAGAACATTTCAGTGATATGTTTTGAAAATTATTTCATAACCTCAGGCTGAAACCAGGTGTGTTTTGACATGAGGTAGGGGTACTCTCCAATTAGACAGTTAATGCCAATACTGGATGCTTATCCAAAAGAAAACCTCCGAATGCTACTTATTCAAAAGTCAACAATATTTATGCAATACTTATTATTTTTAGAGACAATAAAAGACTATAATTATCAGCTAATTTCCTCATAAAGCCCTGAACACTAGACTATTCAAAAATAAAACTGATGAAATCGACATTTATCCTTTATTTTCTATCATCTCTGTATGGGTATGCATGCTTGCTTTTTTTTTTTTTTTTTAATCCTATCCTTTCTTTGTGCTTCCCTTGGCTCCTCCAAAACATACACACACTTTGATGACTTTGAAAGACAATACGTACACCAGAAGCAAAAATTTCTGATGGGAGAAACGGCCGGTTACACTGAAATATGCTTTGAGTCACAGAGTGACCACAGGGTTTTCACACACCTTCAGATAAACGTAATCTACTTAACACGCAGTACCACCAGACGCCTGGTTCTCCGTGTGTTCCGATGCTGCTTCTCTACCCTTAACCTACAGAAACCTCAGAGCAAAGGGCAAGCTCTAGGTTTTATGGAAACTCCCTACATACTCCAGTTTACATCGATCACTTGCTTCTAATGGTTATAATCTTTATTCATACTATAAAACGTAGCTTTTTTTGTTTTTACTCTAACACATCTCTCAAATGGGTTCATGTTGTATCCTTGCAAAGAATAAAATTTTCTTGGAAGATAAAGACCCTTTATTTCTATTCTATTTATATAGTATAGTGGAAGGAACATATTAAGTGTTTAATATATATCCAACCAATTAATGGCTTAGAGCAAAAGGAAAAGTATCGATAAAAATATGTCAACGGACTTGAAAAATATTTATCAATTTCTGAGTAGGTGAGGGAGGGATCGGCTGAACTGAAAGGACTCACTACAGACACCCGGAATTCTTTGTGTAGATGACATGTACTTCACTGAACACTAGCACAAAACCACACACAACCAGGAACTACGAATGCCCCACCAATAATACACAAAATATACCTTGAGGTTCGTGTTCGCATGTAAAATGGGCATCACGATACTGCATCTTCAGGTTGAGAACGAAATGAGGAAGACATGGAAGGTGTCAAGGACAGGGCGTTAAACATCCACACTATAAAGCTGGTTTACTTATCCCTCTTCCTCTACAGGTCCTGAGTTTAATTCGAACACAAGTTTTCTTTCTACTCTTTTCTGTTTTTTTTTAAATTTTATTTTATAGAAGCCTATTCACTTTGTCTCAGTAATTTTCAAAAGAGAATAAATGTGCTTATTCCTTACAAGACTAATGAAATTTAGCAGGAATGGAGAAAGAGAAAATATTTTAATTTAAAAATTTTTATGTTAAACCTTCAAAAGACATGAAAGTATCTTAAAGAGAAGACTTATGTCACCATTTCTATGCAGAAGCTCTAGTTTTCAGTAAACCATTTTTTAAAAATGGTTTCCGATTCTGAAATTGTCCTTTATGGGGAGCATACCTCCCCAGCTTTGGTCATCGATTTTTGGAAAGTTCTAAGAACTCCTCCTGAGGTCTCATACCTCTTATCTGGTCATCATATCCAATTCTTAAAGTTATTTTTTTATAATTCTCAATTTAACCTGAGCCTGGTACTAATGTAACAAAAGATTCTCTTTTTTCAATGGAAGCAAATAAATAAAACGTAATTCAGACTCCAAATCTACTGGACTTGTTAGCCAGAGTTTCCTCAGGATTGAAAACGAGTGGGTGGGAACTCCAGCCCAGCAATATGTTTCAACTTTCCTCCTTGTACGATAACTACCCCAACTTCCCTTCCAGCAAAGAGCATGTGGGGCGTCCCCCGCCATAGGCCATCAGTGCCCAGTTTCACGCAGCGACCCCAGCAGAACATCCTCCTCTGGCGGACCCCTCCTTTTGGTCAGCTCCAGCAACCCCCAGGACTTCTCCCGTCTGCTAGCCCAGAAGGTGCAAGTCCGTAAGGCTGGTGGGGAGAGGAGGTGGCGAAGGAAGTCTGAGAGTGAGAGAGCTACTGCGAAGACCCTATTCATTATCCTGTTCCCTATCCTACCTGCCTCGACCCCAGGGAGTCTTTCCGCTTGCTGCGATGCAGTATGGCTGACGCTCAACCTGGTTGCACAGTCGGCGTCTAGCTCTGTTTTGCTTTTCCCACTCAAGTTCACGATGCTCATGGGATATTGTTAGTGCTGCTGAAGAAGGGGGCAGAAAAAAATACTTTGCATTTCTTTATTTATTTCAACCCCCAGCATGACTGTCAAACTTCATAAACTAGAGGAAATAATGAGAAAGTTCTGGTTAAAGAAAAAGGGAGAGAAGCATGGCAACAATTTTTGAATGTCTTCTATGTTCTACTAATATTCTGAGCACCAAAATTCTCCTAACAACCTTGAGTGGTAGAGTTACCTCTTTTTAAAAAAAAAGATTTTATTTATTTCTTTTTAGAGAGGGGAAGTCAGGGATAAAGAGAGGGAGAGAAACATCAATGTGTGGTGGCCTCTTGCATGCCCTCTACTGGGGACCAGGCCCACAACCCAGGCATGTGCCCTGACTGGGAATCGAACTGACGACCCTCTGGTTCGCAGGTCAGCGTTCAATCCACTGAGTCACACCAGCCAGGGCTAGAGTTACTTCTAAGACAGGGATTGTAGACTCACTACAGTCATGAATTTGCTCAAGATGAGTCAGCTAGTGACTGGTTTAGATGTGGGGTTTAAACCCAAGTATGTCCTGACTAAAAGTCCACCTATCATTACTGCATCATCGTGTTTTTCTGGACTTCTAACTTCAAAAGCCAGTCAGACGATGTCATTCCTTGGCTGTTCTTCCTGTTCTTGCTTTTTGCTCCCTAGATTCAATCTCCAAGTCAAGCTTTTGTAAGACCTGTCCAAAATTTATCCTCAGTAATAAATGCCTGAGCAGTAAATCATGAATAAAGGAATAACCGTCTACCTTGCCAGCACCCACCTGCCTTCAACACTTTCCACCCTATCTGCATGGCCCCACTCACTGGATTGTTCCTGGCTAGTGCCCGAACATAGGGAGGGTGCTGATAAGAATGTGAGGCACTCATTTGTGTTTTAAAAACACACTTACTGGCTTTTTCAGAAGTTAACAAAGAATGGTTGAAGCAACACCAGTGACCAGGCTAAGACTAAGAAAGTGAACACACAGAAGTATTATTTAGAAGATTTGACTACTTTTAATTTGGAACAAAAGGGACAATTTTGCCCACCCCTCCCACCCCGCCAGATCCTACATAATATTACTCAGAAACAGTCGGGTTCATATCCAGATGGTGCGAGTTTCAACACCCAGTTCCCATGTCATCTCCTCCCCCATCCTTCTCCGAAGCCTGCACCCAGGCTACCTGCACGGGCCTGGGCTCCACGCGCATCGCTTTAAGTCTGACTCCCATACTGGAAGGTAAATATCTCCAGGAGAGAGACATATCTCTAATTTTTATATCTTTAAAACTCTGTATAATGTTAGATGCACAGTAGGAATACGGGAAGTGCTTATCCAAAAGCAAGCACTAAGCTTAGCTGTTTTTCACGTCACTACACTCAACCTCCAGTTTCTGTGCCTGCTGCCACCTCACTGCCCTGACCCCATTCCTTTGCTCCTCTTTACACTGAAGCCCCTAGAAAGGGGTGTCTACATTCACTGTCTCCAACCCCCTATGTTCATTCCAAACAGGCCATTGTCCTCACCTTCTTCCCCAAACCCGCTTTCATGAAGATAACCAATAACCTCCAACTTGCTAAAGCCTGGGGGCAGTTACCAGTCCTCAGCTGATCTGACCTCCGAGCAGAATTCTTCACGGGCTATCTCTCTGTCCTCCGGGACTTGCCATCTTTACTTTGCTGCCAGGATACCACCCTCTCTTCACCTGTGGTGAAGGTTTTCCTCTTCACCCACCATTTTTTTGGCTGTCTGCTCCTGTTCTCTCCCAAGTCCTGAAGGTGGACTGCTTCGGGGGGCAGTTCCTTAGAGTCACTGGATCCTCCTCCCTCATCTACCCCCATCGGTGCCCTCGGTGATCTTAACCATGAGCACCTTGGAGATTTGGATCACCAGCCTCGACTTCTCCCCATAACTCTGGTCTTGAACATTCAGCTGCCCATTGGACACACCCTGACACTTTAGCACAAACACACCCTGTTCACAGCTTTTGATCTGAGGTGGCATCTTACTCCACCCTTCCAACAGCTTAGATGAAAAGGTGCTATTTTTTCACATCCATAAGGAAATCCATTCACTCTCTATTCCAAATACACCCAGATTCCTATCACATCTCACAACTTCCTTCACCACCATCCTATCCAAGTCACCGTAACAAGGTCTCCCCTTATACCACCAGGAGCCAATGTGACCCTTTTAAAAAATAAGTCAGACAGACCTACCTACCTCCACACGGAGCCCGCCCCTCATGAAAAACCGCCCCAGCTTCCTGCAAGCATTCCACCTCCCTCGCTCGCCCCGGGCTCCGCTGCTTCAGCTTCTGTGCGTGGTGCGTGCCCAAGAGAAGCGATGTCATTATCGAGGATCCCGGGTAAGCTGGGCAAGGCTGCCCCATGCACAGCGCTGTGGCGAAGGGCACGGGCGCTGACAAAGGCTCCGGGGGTCTGACTCTCCGTCCCTCCACATCTGCCCACCTGTCACAGCAGGATGACAGGGGCGCTGTGAGGACGGAACGGCCGGACACGTGAGGTACTTAGAACAGGGGCTGCCTCGGAGCGAGCGGATCTACAAACACTATTATTATTTTGATCATACAAAAAAGAAATAAAATGGGCAACCAAACAACGCGTTACATTTAATTTTAGACAGTCAATTTACCTGCCTCTTATTTTTTTGTGTCAAGCATGTTAGAATAATTATGCCTTCTGCAGGCAGCTCGAAAGGTACCCTATTATATTCTATGTATGATGTATTGGCAAAGTGTTGGAATAAATATACCTTTCAAGGCATATCAATCGCAGTCTTAACTGTTATCATAGTCTTAGTTTTGTGCCTCTTACACATAAGGTCAGAGTCTTTAACATCAGGGAGGTCAAATGCTGACTTTCTCCAGGCAGGATTTTTAATGTCCTGGGGTGAGACTATGGTAGGATTTCTGGGAAGAAAGCCTCGCCTCCATGCCGTTTAGCCCTGAAGTTCTGAGCTTCGCAGGAGGTGGCTGCCACGAGGACACGGGGAAACATGGCAGATGTGACGCACTAGGTTGGAGGGGACAACTGCTGTGGCAGCGGTCTGTGTGTTGGTCACAAACCAAGCGCAGTGTGGGACGAGCAGCATCGCGCCCAGCTCAGCTGAGCCGCCCAGCTCTGCCCTCGCCTCTCGGAGCAAGTGCACGGGTCCGTGCGTGTCTGCGCTCTTTCACCATACTCCTCTGTGGGGGCAGTCCCCACATGGCACCCCCAACCCTGGCCGGCCTTCCGGTGTTTTGTCCTTTTTGTCCTTGCACACTGATCCCCCCCGCGAATAGCACTGACCTGTGTGCGTCGGCAGAGGCATTGGTGTGTGACTTCTAGGCTACGTCATGAAAACGTGACAGCTGCTCCACCGCCCCCCTTGTCTGTTCTTACAGATCACTCGCTCGGGGGAAAGCCCGTCACCGTGTCACGAGGACATTCAGGAAGCCTTGCAGAGGCCACACGGAGAAAACGGAGCTGCCCCCTCACCCCAGCCAGCCAGCGCCGACCTGCCACCGTGGCACCACGGCACACCCGTAACAACTGACCTTCCTGGGACCCTGAGCTTGAAACGGCCAGAAAGGCCAAATGCTGGACGCAGAGAAACTGAGAGATAGTACATGTTCCTTGTCATTTTTTAAAAAAATCCTCACCCACAGACATGTTCATTCATCCTAGAGAGAAGAGGGTCAGGTGAAGAGAGAGAGACAGACAGACAGACAGAGAGAAAGACATTGACATGAGAGGGAGAAACATCAACTGGTTGCCTCCTGCAAGCACCTGTCCAGGGATTGAACCTGCAACCCAGGTATGTGCCTTGATGAGGAACTGAACTCACCACATTTCGGTGTATGGGACAATGTTCCAACCAACTGAGCCACTGGCCAGGGCTGTTCCTTGTCATTTTAAGCCAGCACATTTTGGGGTGTGTGTGACGCAGCAGAGGATAACTAGCACCTTCTCACCCGCTCGCTGTCCACTGTCCCCTTCCAAATGCCTTTGCCTGCGTTGCCTTATTTTTCTTCCCCACTGTTGTTTCCCTTCTCATTTCCTGTGTTCTTTCTGCTTCTTTAAATGTCTATAAAACAGACCAGGGAAACATGTACTTCTTTTACATTTGTTCAAAAAAGTGTATGGATCGCCTTTAAAAAGTGTAATTAACACAAGGTGTTTTTTGTTTCTAGAGAAGAATCACCAACCTTTCATTCCCTCCCTTACCTGCGTGTTACATGAATTGACCTCCCCTCATGATTATTCTTTCCGTAGCTTTCAACTTGGGAAAGGTATGGATGGAGTTGGGGGAAAAGGTTCCCCAACAATCATTAGGTTCTTCTTAATAAGACAAATACCATATGATTTCACTCATATGTGGGATCTAATGAACAAACTGAACTAACAAGCAAAACAGAGACAGACTCATAGATAGAGAGCAGGCTGACAGCTAAGGTCGGAGGGTCAGGGAGTGGAGGGACTGAGCAAAGAGGAAAAGGACCCCTGGATGTGGACAACAGTGTGGTGATTGCGGGTGGGTGGGGGGAGCGGGTACAAGGGGACTAAATGGTAATGGGAAAAATGCAATAAAAAATTAAGATAGATAACCATCACCAAAATAGGACACTTTATGCTTAACGACACTACGTGCACTCAACTCGCTACGCTGTACGTGATTTCTTAAAAAGAGGACATCACAGCAAGAGTGAGCCCTGCTTCGTGAAGAATTCCTCATGGTGGGGAGAGAGCACTAAAATACCTCACTTCCTACTCCCAAAGTCATTTATTTTGTATCATTTGAATAGATGACAAAATATGGCTGAACAGTCATTTTAAGTTTGATTCGGATACTATGAAGTTTCCAAAAGCGGACCCTCTAACTCCAGAACAATTCAGGAGCACGTAGGGGCTGCTTCTGGGCCCCCCACCTTGTATTTGCCACTGTTCCAAGTCCTTTTATATAATAAAAAAGTCCTGTTTGAGTTCTGCTGGTGCCAATTTATGGTATCTTAGAAACTCCACAATGACCGAAAAGAACAGGTAATCACAACAAAGCAGAATTACCAGCACATTTATGGCCTTATCATTTGACAGGGAAGGTCGAAGCTTCTCCGAGTTTATTCATAACACTGCACCAGCTCTCAATCCTTCGAAAATTGCTCCTTGATACCCAGCTTCCCTGAAATCACAGAGAGTAGCAGCCACTCTCTGAAGGCATAAATCAGATTCTAAATAATGGATGGCACTTCTTCCCTCTAGACCTGGACACGGAAAGCACTACATTTTCATTGTGGAGCGCTGGCACTAGGACAAGCCAGTGCACCAAGGATGTTTTGAGGGTTTAATTTCAGAAGTCATCTGTAAGAAAGCAGTCTTTGGGATTATAAAAAATAGAGACTGTGTTCTTGAAAAATAGTTCTTGAATGTCACTGGAATTTTAGTATCTTCTCTCTCTTCATTCTCCAAATCCAAGTTAAATACTATCACAGACTTAGTATCTACACGTATAATTAATCCTACCATGGCTCATTTGGTTCCAAAGTTCAAATGTGCAAAGTATGTGTTATTTTGACACAATATAACACAAGACAATGGCAAGTGAAACAGATGCACACATGTATACACAACTAACTACTTAGAGGAGAAAAAAACCCAAATTAAAGAGAGGTGTTTAATAAATAAAAGGCAGGACAAAATACTTTAAATTTTTAAATAAGCTATCAGTAATTCTTTGTTGTAGGGAGCATTAAGAAGTAGGTCATGAGAAACCTTTATTCTAATAATTGGTAACATTGCATTTTACACACCCGGTGTTTAACAACTCAGTAGCCAAGGTAGCGGGGCATTTCCTCTGAGATAGATGGACGCACGCAGGGAAGGGCCCGAAAACCATCCCACTCGAAAAACAGCTGAAAACTCAGGCCCTTTCACCTGCAGTCATGGTTGTCAATCAACGAGTTATCTCTTTATCGATCCATGAAAATAACTAAATGGTGCTTTTCCATGTAGTTGTTTACCTTAATAGAAGTTAACAGGATCCCACTAAGGGCCATTCAGAGGACTTGTTCAGGAAAACACTGGTATTCGATCTCAGTCGCTGCGTTAGAGTGTGCGTTTGCCACTGTGCTGGCGAAACTGCAGTGACACTCAGCCAGACTCCGGACCTGACCACCTGGGATCAAATGCTGTTCTGCCACTTACTGGCTGTGCGGCTTTGGACAACTAGATTAATCTCTTTACGTCTCAATTCCCTCATCTGTAAAACTGAGGAGCTATGCGACATCACTGCGTCAACGGTTAAATTAATGATACACATACAGTGCTTGGCACCTAGCTCTCAGTGAACACATCTTAGCTATTCCGTTACCATTACTTTGTCCTGGCAAATAAAAAAACGACTGAGGTGGGTTTAATGCGTGAATGATGGACTTTCAGGGGGACAGGCTCTCTGTCGCTCATCTTTCATTATTCTCTAGTCATGTCAGATGAGCCCACGGAGAAAACAAGAGGCAGAAGACGGTTCCCTTTCCCACGCGGTGCCTAGATGTGAACTGCGTGACTGTACCTTCGCCTCTGTGCACGTAAGCCCGCTCAGCCTCGGCCTCCACGCTAATGCTGGTCTTCACTCTAAGTCACTTCCCCAGTCACACACAGGCCAAATATGTGGGTGTACAGCCTATTACTTGAAAGAAAAACCAATACGACCAAATCATGATTAGAATAATTTGACATGACATGATTTTACTGCTTTACTTTGCGTTCTAGCAATCTCCGGAAATTTCACAACGCACCGCGCTGCCCCATGGATATATTCTCCAGCAGCCACTGGAACCTGAACCCTAATCTTTTGAGCACGGCTGGATGCCACAGCTGGTCCAGAAGTTACTGGAAAAAGGCAACTTCGTGGTAAATTTAAATTCTCAGCGATTTTTTAAAAAAATATTACTCACTTAAAAATAAACTGTTCAATGTTGAGAAACATCGGGCGTTGGAGTACCAGGAGCGAGGCTGCCTGCCATTGTCTCCAACAGAGATAAGTTAGGGTTCATTCCTAGAAACTGTCTGATCCACCTTCCTTTCTTTTCAAGAGACAACTTGACATCGGAAAGCAGAAAAGGAAAGCTTGTGAAATCAGGCAGTTTTTTCCCATTAAAATTGTTTATATTTATGTCTCTTCTGAGAGCTAAGAATGACGCCTTATTAGCTTTGAGTATTAACAAATGACCTCGTTCAATTCTTTAAGTAACTTACAAAAAAGCATGCCTCCTAAAAGGAAAGATAGATGCTACTTCCTCAAATGAGGGAAGTTGCTATCTAAATATCGTTAACATAAATAATGTACTTTTGCAAGTGAAAGGGCGATAATATATACTCTATGTGCTTTTAAACTTAAGTAGTACATTTCAATCTGCCATTTCTCCGACACAATGAATAAGTTAAAAAATATTCCTGGCCCTTTCTCTCCTGACCTAAACTTATGTACTCAAATAGAATAAACTTGAAAAATCAGAGTACATCTGCTACATGAGAAGTCAGTGTGGAGCGGCGGAGAGCCGGCACAGGACGGTGTAGAAGGAATGTGAAATTAAGGCAAATAAAATGACGGATGACCCCAGGGAGACCTGTTTGCTGGGCTGACCTCAGTATGGCAAAGTGCCCCCCTCCCGCCCCCTGGCTCCACCACTGCGATTAGATCGTTAATTCGAGAGCAGCAGGCCTGACGCGCTATTCCGGAGCTTCTTCCCAAACTCGGGACTTTTGAGATTCACCCAGTTTCACGGTAAAGGAAGATGTGGAAGCTAACAGCACTACAAAATCAGGGGTGACGGGTGAGAGTGTGAGCGGATCAGGGCAGAAGAGAACGCAGAGCTCGGGCAGGCGGTCGGGGGCTCGGAGGCCTGGCTGTGCCAGGAGGGGCTACTGGGCCAGGATCTCTACCGTGGGGGACCATGACTCTAGGTTATGACAAGTCACCCGTGCACTTAACACTCAAGTGAATGTGGATTGGATAGTGAGATTCTTCCCTCTAGAATGTAAGGCTAATAAAGATGCTTGAGAGTACCTCTAGTTATTTTTGTGAGTGCTGCTCACCACAGCAACCTAAGGCTCCCCCCACCATACAGTAAAAGACGATTTTCTCTGTTTTGGCTTCTCGAAGATGGTCACAGACCCTGCTGGAAGAAATGTCACTGCTATAAACTTAAATAGTAAGATAATATACTTTCTTCCTAAACAATAAAATCAAATTATGAATGTATTTTAAGATATAAAACCATGAATCTGTGTGCTAAAGAGTGTATATCTTAATTAGAATTTTAGTGTTGTTTACAACCAAAAGTCTTTGTTTTCCTTAAAATACATGTCTGTGTGATAATGAATCGTGATGGTTCATAAAAAGATAAATGACAGATGGACATACATTTGTGTATGTATAGTAAAAATAACTCTTATTTAATGAAAATAAAATAAACCTTGTAAAAATCACAGTCTGGAGGGAATCTAGAATTAATGATCTTTGTGAGCTTTAAAAAAAGAAAAAGAAAAGTATTGGGTTGGCCAAAAAGTCCATTACATTTTTTGTATAAAATGAAAAACTCATTTTTCATTTTCATCAATAACTTTATTGATTTGGATATTTTGAGGATGTCAGCTCTCTCCCACTATTGGCTTCTAGTGGGGAGAGGCCAGGGGTGCTGCTAAACATCTTCCAATGCAGAAGACAGCCCCACAGCAAACAATTATTTGGCCAAACTGTCAGTACTATAAGAAACTTCACAAATCACTTTTGACACAGTCAGTCACAGCACCTTCTCCATACACTGCACAAATCTTCTTGTGTGTGTTTCAGTTGCAGTTTTACCTTTCTTGAAATAACAAAGCATAATATGTCAAAAATGTTGCATATCCTTTTCCATCTTCAATATTAAAATGCATAAAAATTTACCAATTTTGATGTTTTTTTAAAATGCATGCTGATATGACAGCTGCCACAACACAATCTGACGAAATTGTTTCAAATGAAGTGAAAGACAAGTAGGAGATACTAGGAGCCATCATATGGAAAAAAAAACTAATTGTAGTGTCCGCTCAATCTAACTTGTAAATCCAAAACTACTGTTAAAAATGTGCAATTACATACACAGGTAACAATAATATTTACATAAGTGTAAGTGCATACAAACATACCCCCATAGTAAAATAAAAAATAAAGAAGAACAGAAAAAGTATATGCAACTTATATTACTAATATATAAAGAGCTTCTAACAATAGGGAAAAAAAAAGACCAACAACTTTATAGAAAGGATGGGCTGTCCAGAGAAAAAGAATGTGAATAGCCGTTATAGATACAAAAATATGCTCAATCTCATTTATAAGAAAATGCAAATTAAAATTATTCTGGGGTATTATATCTCACCTGTTAGACTGCTAAGGCTGGGGGGAGATAGGTACTCTTATCACTGCTTTGTGCAACACTGTGGAGGCGCATCTGAAAGAAGCTCTGACCGGTCACTACACTGCCATGGCTCTGTCCAAACGAAACCCTGGCCGAAATGCAAAAACACACGCCAAGGACTTTTCGTTGCTGTTGAAAAGATCACATCACTGTAGAACTGACTTAAAGACAAACTAAGTGGAGTATGTGAGAGAGGCTAGAAATAGATCCATGTGTAGACAAATAACTGATTTTTGACAAAGCTGCGAAGATAGTACAATGGGGAAAGAGTAGTGTTTATAACAAAAGGCGTCAGAACAAAGAAACAGCCGCAGGCAAGGAAATGAACACCAGTTCAGACCTCACATGGTATACAGGAATTAAGTCAAAACAGAACACAGATCTAAAGGTAAAACCCAAAACTGTAAAACTTCTAAGAGAAAACATAAACAGAAACCTTTGCAACCTTAGGTTAAAGATTTCTTAGACAAAACGAAAAGCATGATCTACAATAGAACAGATGGATAAAGTGAACTTCAAACTTAAAATTCTGCTCTTCAAAACATATTGTTTCTCAGTAGTACTGAGTTTGAATGAGACATTCAAGTACAAATTCATGGTATCTTAAAAAATAATTCTAGCTTTGTATAGAGAATCAACTTAGTAGCTAGAGGCACCCCCTTTAATATACAGGTATGGTCTCAAGATATCATTTCTTACTAAAAAGCACCTTTGGAAAAATTCCAAGACTCAACCTGGAAATGTCCGAGCTCAGCTGGGAACGAGCTATAGAAAGAGAAAGCAGGCAAGTTATTGGACTACTGGGTTCCTGTCAAAGGGATTCAGGGGCCAAGTACAAGATGCTCCCACTGGCCAATGATGGGACACTTTAGCAACGACGACAGCCAGGATGAATTGACTGCACAGATCAAATATGCTTATAACCCTGAGCTTCAAGAAACCTTACCGGGCAGCATTGAAGGATGCTAGGGAACCAATTCATTGCTTTGAAAAACAGTAAATACAAGAATTAAGCATGCTTCCTTTCTTCCTTTATACTGTTCTGCAGAATAACCTAGCAGGGGATTGACAGAAGCTTCTTTTAGCAGAGGTTATACAGGTAAAAAAATGAAGTGTTAATGGTTGAAGAGCACTGAGTACCTACTAAAATTCGTGGAGGGGAAGATGCCACCAATGGCTGTGACACCACAATAAAGAGACAACCAAATGTTACGAGGGAATGCCACCTATTGCAGGAGCCCCCCACCCCCAGTTTTTACAGTGTTTTGATCTAGACTTAACTACAAATTACAAAATACAGAGGAAAATACAAAGTATTTAATGACACCATGCCACGGCATGAGCCCAGACTGTGGAAGTTCCACAGAAGAGATGACAAAGTTTCTTCACCAAAAATGTGGACAGGGTGGGGGGAAGAACAGGAGGAAGGAGAAGGAGAATAAGAATGGAGACAGAGACAGGCAGTCGGGGGACCGACATATTAAAAGAACAACAAAATATCAACCAATGACAATGTATGGACCTTGTCTGGATCCCTAATCATATAACCAAAATTTTAAGATGTAAAAACATCTTTTTAAAAAAAGAGAAAATGCAAATACTTTATCATATTAAGTAATTATTTTTAACCCTATGAAGGTGTGATAATGGCATTGGAATTATGGTCTTTAGGAGTCCCCTTTCTTTTGGAGATATATACAAAAGTATCTTTTAATGGTCAGGAAAACAGATTTTTGCAAAGCATATACACAAAAAAATAAATTATACTATATTAGGATGGTTTCTTATGTGACAAAAAGGGAAAGGGAATCCTAGAAGGGAATGAGATTTGAACCAACCAATCCAAATCAAGTAAGGAAACGAACTGGCCAATGAGGATAATGTGCCATGAAATAAGGAGTAGGATTTGCTCAACCTTTCCACATGAAGCTCAAATGAGAGAAGCCAAACAAAAGCAAAACAAAAATTAATCTATACCTGCTTTTAAATAGTTTAATTTCCATGCAAATTGTATGCATTATCCCTTTGAGTCCCCAGGAGCCACAGTCCCCCTGCCACTCCCAGCCAGGAGTGCTAGACGCCACCTATGTCTGGGTTGAGTGACCCACATTTTTCAGACCTTGCAAACTGGACTAGAATACACATGACGTTGCTTCTTCATACCCTCACTCATTAACAATCTATTCTGCAATTAACTACTATATACAGGCTCACTCCAGCTCCTTCGTCTAACTATTCTGAATATTTTCCTTTCCTGGAGTATAACTTCTCTCCAAGATGATCTTGGTGGAATAAACTTCTACTTTAATACAAATCCAGTTTTTCAGGTAAAAAGCATTGTAGGTAAAAAGAATAGAGGATGATATTTGTAGCATTAGCTTATTTTTTTAATGTTGCACATCAACATTTTTATGCGAAGTAGTAGGTTAAAATTTGGTTCATAAAATTGTTTTAAATGAAGTGTGTGTTAAAGGCAAGACAGTTTTAAAGAATTATGCACTATTTGGCTTTAGAAATGAATTTCTGTATGGCAGCCTGCTGGATGGCATGCAGTATTAAGTGTTGCTGCTAATAATCGTGTGCCCATATTTAACACTATTCAAAATCGTGCTATGAATGTGGCTGCAACTGATGGGTGCTTGCGGGGGCAGAAATCTTTATATCTCAGATGGCAGTTCAATGAACAGAACGTATAGTCTGCATCCTGAGTTGTCTTTATGGCCAATCAGTCTCGGTTTTTATGGCTGAAAATAGCCTCACTTTGTTTTTCTCAGGGAGAGCATAATACAGTCATTAATAAGTACAGAGCGTACACGTGTGGGCAGAAGGCCTGGGGCCGTCCCATCCCTACATCTTTCTAGCTGTAAACAAGACTCGGAGCCTCAGTTTTCTCAGCTGGGAAAGAAGGAGAATAACAACATTCTTCTTCACAGGGTTGTTGTGAGGTTGTGACGCGAGTTAACAAACGAACAAAAGCCAACAGAAACAGTGACTGGGAGTAGGACCGGGAACACGGTGCAACTGAGTGCCAGCCACCATCGTCACCTTCCTTGGTACTGAAGAGCCGGGCTGCCCTGCATTTCATCCTTTCTCTTTGCAACTCCCAGTGCAGGTCCTGCCCGTGACCATGACTGATCCCCTCCCGTGCGCAGGGCGCGGTAACGAGGCACCCAGTGTCCGCAACAGTCAGACACTGTTCTCCACGGGCGGGCTCAGGGCTTCTGGACACTCTTACACTGTATTTCACAAACTTAGTGTCTACATAAATATACATTTTCCTGGAAGAAGGTTCATGATTTTCTTCAGATTCTCCAACAGGATCATGACCCTACAAAGTTAATCATTTCTCTAACTCTGAAGGATGAAAATCCCAACGCCTTCCCATGGCGGCGCAGAGGTGACCTTGAACTTCTCCACCTACCTTGTTTCATCTCTTCTACCACCATTTCCTTTTTCTCTGCCGGAAACACTGTGCTTTCACCAGTTCTCCCTAATAAACCGGGCAGCTTTTCACCATGCACCTCTGCTCACCTACTCTCTAGGGTTCTCCTGACCCCTGCAGTCTTATTCCCACTACTCCGTGGCTCACACCTTCAAGACCCAGCTCAGACATGACCTCCTTCAGGAACGTTATGTGCTGCTGCTTTCTGCTTCCAGCACATTCTGACACACATTAGTGCTTAATAATATGTTAGTTGAATATAAACATTAAAAAAATGTCTAAGTCTTTTTATTCTCTGTGAGACTTCCTCTGGTCCTGGAAATACTTTATAGTGGGAAATATACTCAAGAAAAAATACAAAGCTCTATTCATAGCTTTTCAATTACTATTACCAAAGTTTCAAAAGGTGTCCACTTCTTAACAGGCAGCTGCACTCAGGAGGATATAAATCCTCCCCCACCGCGCCTTGAGCAGCCTGTGCATTAAACTCGCCTGATGAAAAAGACCGAAGCTCCACGCTGTCTTTCACCTTGAGGGCTTGTGGTGAGGAGAGAAATTGGCTTCCTATTAACAGACAATCAGAAAGGCCAGAGAGTACACAATTAATCAATTCTGAGGCTGCTCCATCAATGTGACTTTTTCCAAAAAGGACAGACTCTGGTTCATTATCATTACTATCTCAGCTATAATAGAATATTCTTCCTCCTTGATAAGGAAACGGATAATGTCCCTTCATTTGTTTCTATTTAAAAACCTATCCACACTCTATGGGAGAACTGTGGTCTTTATAGTCTAGGCTTCCTCCGTGAGTTTCCCGTTTAACACTGTTGCTCTGCACAGAAAGGCATCATACCAAGCTCGTGGATCATGTAATTGGACAGAGAGTCATGGAGTGGAGAGAGCTAAGGGGTGAGTCTGACGTGGGTGTGCAGTGTGGCTGGACTGTCAACTGGTGGAATAACCTTGACAAGTCAATTCATCTTTTTAAGACCCAGTTTACTCATCTTCAAAATTGGGTCATAGTGTCTCCGCCTCATAAGCGATATTGAGAGTAAACTATGTCTCTAATGGGGACTTGCATAGAATCGCCTGAGGAAGATTTTCACAATATGCGTGGCCACCACTTGGAGAATCACCGAGTTTGAATCAGCAGTATGTTCTTTCCAAGCAGCTATGCAGGGATAAATTACGGCACATCTAGGGGCTCCATACAGTACTGTACTAAGCAGCCATTTAAACATGAGGATGCTTGCTACTATTGAATATAGAGTAGTCTCCAAAACATATTGTGAAGTGAAAAGCAGAGATGTATTGTGTTTCTAGGACACTAAATTCATGTTTTACAAAAAGGAAAAGGAGAAAATATGGACATATTTGTTGGTTTTCCTTTTATTTTTGCAAGAATCTGGAAGATTCCGAGAGTGCTGGTGGTGAGGGGAACAGGCATGAAGGCCAGACTCCCCTGAGGTCTTTTTCATCTTTTTATCAAGCTTTGCCTATTGAACTGTGAAATTACTTTAAAACAGTTCAAAGTGATAATTAAAAAATAAAGTCTCATTTAAATAAACTGCAAAAAATGAACCTAATTGTTAAATTAGTAGCATAACAACAGAAAGAACAAAATTTAATATTTCAAATGAAAGATTTTAGATATAACACTGATTGGGATATAATTTAAAGACAGTAACTTGAAAAAACTTTTAAATTTAATTCAGCAGTTTTTCTATTTGTAGTCTGATGGGTATTATAATTATGAAACTAGTTAGTATATATTATAGTACAAAACAAGCAAGTTATTTCAAACCTGGATTTGTGGCTTGGGGGAGGGGTAAAACATAAAAAATATAAAAAAACCAGTTTCCAGTTTTAAAACTACATTAAAACTGAACTCAAAATTATCAGTATGAACTCATGATTTATACAAGAATCGGGAAGATTCCAGAACTTTCCTTACCTTTTTTTCCTGAGCTCACTGAAAAAGTCCAGAAGCAATGCCACCACAGGGGCAAAAAGCCTATCTATTACCCGGATCTTGCTTTCTAAACACACTTCCCATTTGGAGTATTTATAGTAATGTGGGGTGGTATCTGAAATTTATGTTAAATGATTACCAACCCCCCAAAACCAGGAATTTATTTATAAAATATTGTGTATTTATTCTTACATGTTTAAACTCCAGTCACCTTCAAAGCACTCTCCATTTGAGGCGATACACCTATTGAGACTTTTTCCCCACTGCTCAAAACAGTTTGGAACTTGTCCATTTTGATGCCTTTCAGTGCTTGTACCATTTTTTGTTTCACCTCTTACACATCGGCAAAATGTTTCCCTTTGAGGACTTTTTTCATCCGGGAAACAAAAAAATGTTGCTCAGGGTGAGATTGGGTGCACAGGGAGGGTGGGGCACGGGGGTCATGCTGCTTTTGGTCAGAAACTGCTGAACGCTCAGCAGTGTGGGCTGGTGTGCTCGTAAATGGCCCACCACGAAAGGGGCAAATGTGTTGAGAGTCTAAAAAAATTCACTGAGGCCCAATTCAGCCTCTCACTACAATGCCAACTGGTACACTGCTAGAGATGGGTTCCCAGAACACTCACCTAGCGGGGGAAGCCTGTACTACAAGGGGCCCACCCTCCAGAGGATAATCCCATATTTGGGGGAGGGGGTCCCTTGTATATCTAGATTGATAGAACCTGCGTGATAAAATGTTAAAAAATTAAAAATAGTTGGAATACATTGTTCATTATACTATTCTTCTAAATTCTCTGTATATAATATGGTAATTTTCGTAAAAAAATTGGTTAGGAAGAAAAAACAGCTCTGCAGATGATTTCAAAGCATCCGCCTGAGTGGACCACACTCAGCACAAAGAAAATACCTGCGACTAAGGACTTCTCACGCTTTCCCAGCCCTCCGTAAGGTCTAGTGATGTTTAGAGAGCAAGTGTGGGTCTAAGCGACAGCTGTAAAATAAGCCAAGGGTCCAGGACGAGCACTGGGAAAACCCCGGGCTGTCGTGGGTGCAGCACACGCCTGCACAGTTGGTCTGCGCACAGTCCCTCGTCTGAGAAACGGGGACAGTGCACCTTACCTTGTGCTTAACGCGGCTGCTGGAAGTAAGTGAGAAGGTGATGAGGAACTTCCTGAACGGAAAGTGCTGTGGACGTCTAGCAATATTACTTTTGGTAATTTTCCAGCCTTTCAGGTACAGAGGCTATTTTGTAATTCCTTCGGGACTCTCCAGAGATGTCAGCTGCATATTAACATTCAGTGCATTTGCCATTCGGGTTATCCCGTCTACTTGACATCACATCCGCACTATCTCAGTCTCCTCAGAAGACGGTGTAACGCTGGCAGAACCTTTCATCACATCTCTCTCTCTCTCTGTGTACTGGTCATCTTGGATTATACTCTGTTAACTTCATTCCTGGCTCTGATACATTTTTGTGTTTCATTGCTAACCTATTCCATATGCACTAAGTCAAGTATATTAATTCTGATCACGACGAAGTGATGAAGGACTAAGTGGAGCTCTTAAAAGACAACTATGTAGGAGAGCGGTTTTTCAAAAACACATCCTCTTCACCCCTTCCACACGGCAACCGTCAAAATGCTCTCTGTATCCTTGACTGTCTCTGTTCTTGTTTGCTTTGTTTGGTTTTTAGATTCCACTGTTGATAGGTATGTATTTACTACCCTCTTATTGTTCAGAGTTTTGATCTTTTTCTTCTATAAGATATGAGGGGATTAAGAAGTACAAACAGGTAGTTACAGAATAGCCGTGGGGATGTAAAGTACAGCATAGGAAAGGGAGCAGCCACAGAACTTACACGCATGACCCATGGACATGAACAAAGGTGGGGGGTGGCCTGAGGGACTGGGGGATGCCGGGTGTAGGAGGGTAAAGGGGGAGAAATTGGGACAACTGTAATAGCATAATCAATAAAATAAAATTAAAGTAAAAACAAGAAAAAAAACATATCCTCCCCCAAAGACCTGACAGATAGAATACTTACTTTCCTTCCTCTCAGTAAGATTGGCTTGGAAGAGGTGAGATTCTTGTGGGGGGGTACATGCACATGCACATTACATGTGTTGTACATATGTGTGTGTGTATGAGGGTGAGGCAGCTTACACCACCCCTTGGAAGATCTTCAAACTATCGGGGTGGATGTGCAGTTTGAGTGAGTGCCCTCAAGCATCAGCGCTCCTAGCTTATCTTTCTCTGTGTAAATTTCCCACTTTTCCTTCCCTTTCAGTTTCGATCTCTTTTGGAACAAAGGAACAAACAGCTCCCAGCTGCACGAGGAAGAGTCCTCCCTGGACGAGACCTAATGCAGCCAGCGGAGCCGCACGGTGCTCCTGATACAGAAACCTGTGCTGGTGCTCCCGGGGAACGTCCTCCCAGAGCCTCACTGCACGTCCCTGCTGCCAACACTCCGATCACTTCCCGGTTCACTGGCACAGCACCCGTGACCTTTGTTTCCAATCAGAAAGACATGCTGAAGCGATGCTCAATTGAGCTAAGTAAGTACACTTAACGGTGTGCTTGTGTCCTTGCACGGAAGACTGGGGCGGGGGGCTGTGGGGGGGAGGAAAAGACGGCACGTGACATCCACATCCCACGCCTTTACCTAGAATTGGACTGTGATGAATTGCAATGACAGAGTGCAGAGAAACGCTGACGCGATCTTTTCTACCGCTTGTGGAGTGCTTTAAGTCTCCAAAACTGATTCTGGCTCACTCGGGGCTGAAAACAAGGGCCGATGTTCACGTGATTTTTAACCAGTTTCCACGCGGGCTGAATTTGACATTTCCTCCCTTGCTCCTTTGGAAACAGTGAGTGATCACCACGAGTTTTTGCTGATGGGCATCTTTCTATTAACCTCTCTGAGTGAAAGATTTCTTTAAGGTCAAAAAATGTGTATGTGGTGCGGGTGAGCGGCAGGTATCGGGGCTGTCATTTCACTCCTTTCCCCTGGAGACTTTACAGCCAGGCTGCCTGAAACCCTGCCACCGCCGTCCTCATCCATTTGTTCAAGACACTGACACGTGGCCAGCTACTCGGAGAAGCTGGGGCTCCCCCTAATGAGCTTCCACAAACTAGGAAGACGGCAGCTGCCAACTGGGAAATAAGGGACGAAGGCACGGCTCTGGCTTCCAACCCGGGACGCCCAGCACCTGATTTTACAAGAGGAGGCAACCACGAACACTTCTGAACATGGAAATAAGACGTTAGAGCATCTAAAACTTCCTAGTTATACGGATTTGGGTAGCATGAGATGAACTAAGTACAATAATTGTCATTTCACCTTTTATCAGAAACATGCAAATATATATTTTTAAGGTTTAGAAAAAGAGAAAAGTTATGTCTTAATAAATTTTGATTTACAGATAGACTCAGGCCCATAGATTTTAAAAAGTGATGAAAATAATGCCGATGAGGGAAGTTTAGAGAGGTTTATTTGGAAATCCTGTGTAGAAGACAGACATTTTTGAGAAGGGCTTTAAAAGAAGACAGTGACTTAAAAAGCATTTTTGGCAGAGAACAGTGGTATCAAATATGCAGAGAAAAGAGCAGCTGTGATCAGTTTGGAAAACAATAGCTGTACCATTTCCCCAGCCTGCATGACACTGAGAAGCCAAGAGCAGAAAGCAGGAGATTAGAAGTTCAGACTCGAGGGTTCATTCATGCCTTCTTCCCAGAACAAGGGCACTCAAGGAAAAGAGAAGAGAAGGGCCCGTCGGCACTGTGGAGCTGGGGTGGGGGCAAGAGGCCCCTCTGCTAGCCTGGGAAGATACTGTGGGTTTAAAACAGGTTGAAAAGTACTTGACCAGTGCACAGTGGTTGGATTCACACAAGTCATCTTACATATATCCTCTTTCAGGGTTGTAAGAGTCCACTTCCACATTTTCTGTTTTACTGTGTTTGTAATAATGATTCTTAAGGTGTATCACCAGGCCAGGATCTCTTTATATATACTTGTCTGCTTTTAGGCAGTCCTACTCAGTTCCGAAGATAGATTAATCTGTTCACATCGCACAGCCAGCTGCCCGTCTTCCCATTCTGGCCTGTTCCCCTCATCCTCTCTGTCCCAAAGGAGGACGGAACCCAGGTGCCCAATCCAGAATCCCGGTCATTACGTTGCCTCCTGCTCTGGGTTCCCCCAGTGGAGACTTTCTAGCATGCGTGCTAAGAAACTCCACCCTCTCTTCTTCATGCCCATTTTTGAGTTCACTCATTTGGGGTTTAAAAGGAGGTTGTGAGCTCAGTGCAACAGGCCGATTATAGGTGTAAAATGCCCAGTGATCCTTTTTTCAGACCCTCATGGTGTTAGCCCTCCTTCAATTCCAGCATAATTTTTCTTTCAAAGACATGCTGTGTATAAACTTGGGCAAATCCCCTTACCTTTAACTCCTGACAGTTGCTCGCCTACACAAGGATCTCCAAGTCTTTACACTATTTATACGACTACTTAATCGCCGTGTGCTACTACAGAGTTTATACTAGAGATTCTAAAAGGTCCAGCACCGGCAACAACAACAAAATCACAGAGGACGAACAGAATATAATGGCTATCCCGAAGAAAGGAATTACAGCTGGGTAATAAACAGTGAGACGATGATCTGTGTTGTTCAGAACGGGGAATTCGCTGCCCCCTCCCTCCCACTCCTTCTGGGAACCGCCCCTCTGGGGTCCCAGCTGATGAGCCTGCGCTGCCGTGGCTCCCTGAGGTGGACGGGCCCACCTGCTCCGTCCTCAGCAGAAACCTCACCCAGACCACATGTGCATCACGAGTATCCAGCTTCTTCTATCGGACTGGCCACACATTTCTATCAGGTTCATCACCAGCATTATAAATGTGCAATGTATAAAACAGTGGGAATCTGTAGAGTAATTAATGGATCTCGTGAGAGGGAAGAAGAACAAGCAGCCGCACACAGGACTAGATCACGAAGGAGGAAACGCACAGCATGTTTAGGAGTTTGTTCGGGGGAGACAGGAGCCCACGCAGTGTGCTGTGTAGCAGCAGCGCTCTCCTGCGCCAGACCCCGGCCGTCGGCAGCAGTCGCCGAACGGGGTTTAGGGTAATGCGAAAGGCACGCCTCATTAACTCCTGGACATCTCATTTCTTGGCCATAAATCCTATTAACTTGTATTACCAACTGCCATAAAGCTTGCAGATAAAAGATAATTTACGCTCAGTGTACAGAAGCTAATGTTTCTGTAGGAGTATGGGCCAGAAAATGAGAAAGTGTGTGTGTGAGACGCGGAGCACTCCGAACTCGGCACGGCGAGCACGACCACCATGGCCCGAGCACCTGGCGGTCTTCAGGAAGAGTCCGGCGGGACCGGCAGCCGACACTGGGGCGCTTCGCGTCCATGACGTCGCTCCCCAACCTCCTCGGCTCCCCTGCTCATGAAATTTGGTCATGATGTCCTTCTGAGAACACATTTTTGGAAGTAAAGGGGGATGCTTACTTTCAAGGTAGGATCTATAATGCCTTCTATTTTTAACTTTCTACTTTAAAATGGCAGATTAAACCTTCCTTTGAAATAAATGCCGCCTACCGAGGTTTTCACTCATAATGACATTTGATCCATCGCGATGAAATGAACCAAAACACAATGTAAAAGACATTACATCCCAAGAAGCCAATCAGCTAAGACATTCTAAACGCTGTACCATATTTATGCAGACCGCAAGCTACATTATTGTCTCCTTTTAAAATCCCATTTGTAATTAGCAAAAATAGGCCACAGAAAGGGGACTGAAAAGAGAATGGAGATGAAAGGCTCGGAGCGGGAACAACCTAGACGGTGTTCAGAGAACCGCTCCCGGGCACGCACGCCGACCCCAGCCTGCGGCAGCGGCAGCTCTGGGGATCGCAGCTGATGACGCCTGCACACACCCAGGCTCGCGAGAGGTCACTACGATGACCTGGAGATAGGGAGGCTTTCTCAGAAAGATCGAGAGAAGCACATTTTAGCCCCACGGCCCAGGGCTACCCCAGCCACTTCACAGCCCCGTGGCAGACACAGCACTGAAATGTTCGTTCCCAGACCAGGTTCATGCCTCCTGCTCTTATCTTCAATTTCAGACGACCTGTAATTATACAGCCAATGCCAGAAGTCGCTGTCCTTAAAAATAATACTCATAATAATGAACATTTATATTGAGTTTTCCCACTTTTGAAGTATTTTAGCAAAACTCAACGATAATCTTATTGAATCAACTTAAATAATAAAGATACTTGTGGTGTGCAGATTTTGTTCGAGTTGAGGGAAACTCAGTCACTTCGGTTTAATTTAGGGGTGCGGATGGCAAAAAGGTGGGCTATACCCTTAAGTGTACCCAAGACTCACCTTATTTGAAAGTAACAGGGTCATGCCCTGGCCAGGTAGCTCAGTGGGTTAGAGCATCCCCCCAACACAGCAAGGCTGCAGGTCTGATGTTGGGCAGGGCGCACGAAGAACAAACCAGTGAAGGCGTATGTGCGTGGAACAAGTAGATGTCTCTCTCTCTAGTCAATCAATACAAATAATACTGTGGAGATCAAAGCTGCTTAAAATATGATGGACTCTGACTGGTTCATTATCTGAACCCCTGACACACACTCACTTGACTCCTGCATTTGTATTAGTGACCGTCTTGCTGCTGTCTCAGGAAAGGTGTCAGAAACAGGGGCCTGGGATGCATCTGTGGAAGACGTCTCTAGTATTGGGGGTAAGGGGAGCCACGTGGCCCTGCCGGCCCCACGGGCCGGTCTGGGCTGCCCACGGCCGCTCCTCCACAGGACAGAGGGGTGGGCCCTGCGTGACGCCTCTGCCCACCCTATGTAACAGTTACTCTCTCAGGATAAGGTCACTCCCTAACTGTTTCAATGACAAAATCAAAATCACCAGGGAACAGGGGGTTCTGCTGTAAGAACTAACTGACGTTTACCATGTTTTACAGATGCAAAAATCACATCCCTAGAAGCTATGTAGGTGATGCCCTGGACTCCTCTCCACACTTCGGTGGCGGGCAGCCCGGGAGAAACGGGGCTCTGTGACCGATCACACAATCACACAGCGTTTCCTCTCCTGGCCACCACCTTCCTCCCCTAACCGCCCTGCCGCCACGCTGGGATGGGGAGCCGTGTTCCCACCGAAGGTGACACAGGACACGGCCCGGGGGGCGGGGGGCGGGGGCTGTAAACACAGGCAGTGCGTGTCTAGCAATCTCTTTCCCTGTCGCTGTGATGTGTTCCAGTTTGCTTAACTTAAGTGAAGATGCCGCCAAACCATGCCAGATTTTCCAGGACTGAGAAAAAACTTAAAGTTAATCTTGGGTAATTAAGCCTCCGAGATTTTATTTTGCAGGTTAATTGTTACTGCGACACAGGGCAGAACCTGATTTACAGAGGCGGTGTGGTAGATGAGTAACCTGGGCAACGGAAAACACTTAAAAAACACTAGAAAAAAATTAAAAGGATTCTTTTAAAATGCATCGAATAACCACTTTGTTTAAAAGAATACTCACAAGCAAAAAAACTAAGTCTTCATCGCAGAAGAACACCAAATTTAACTTTCATGTTCTACACTTTAGGTGTGCACCAAATCAGATGAACTTGAACTTAGTACTGAAGGCCTCTGAGTATTAAAAGTCACCAGGAGACAAAGCCCCAGGTCTGCCCGAGTGCGCAGCGTAAAGGGAGACGGCACCGAGGGAAGCTAGTCTCTCCGTGTGCAGATGAACACGAATAACCCTCCCGCGGGACACGGGGAAAGGCGCCCGACCGAGCCGTGGCATTCCACAGCTGCCGAGCCGTGGCAATCCACAGCTGAGAAGCAGGAACGAGCCTCCTCTGAGCCTTTGTCACCAGACTTCAGACTCCCAGCGCCATTACCTTCAGAATGTACACCATCTAAATGGTCCAAAAAAGTCTCAAACAAGATGTCTTAGGTTATTAATGCCCACAAATAACTGGGCTAGGAGTCCACTGTACATTACACTTGGACTTGCTTTTAACTCACACTTCAAATAATTCCTACAGGTAGCCCTGGCTGGTGTGGCTCAGTGGATTGAGTGCTGGCCTGTGAACCAAAGGGTCGCCAGTTTGATTCCCAGTCAGGGCACATGCCTGGGTTGCGGGCCAGGTCCTCAGTAGGGGACATGAGAGAAGCAACCACACATCGATGTTTCTCTCCCTCTCTTTCTCCCTCCCTTCCCTTCTATCTAAAATAAATAAATAAAATCTTTAGAAAAGAAAAAAAAACCAAATAATTCCTACAGGTAAAGTTCCCAGAAATGGGGTCACGGCCAATAATCACAAAACACAGAAGAAATCGAGATTACAAAATATGAAAGCAGAAGTGAACATAAAAGCTGACTTATAATGACTGCAGATGTTGGAATTATTGTAAACGATAAAATAAGTATGGCAATTATGTTTTCACAAAGAGCCTTGAAAATGTGAGTAAAGGGTGAGCATGTTAGAAAGAAGAGCCGTAGAAGGAATTAAAAACTGACTGGATGGGTTTAGCAGCAAAACAGAAAACACAGAAATGGAAAATGACAGCGATGGTGAATTGCAGAATGCAGCCAGGGACCTTAAGACACAGAAAATAGGAAAGCAAAGTTTTGAGATATATACGATACGATTAGAGGCTCTTCTATTTGTTTAACTGGAGTTGTAGGAAAAGGCAGAAATAAGAGGGCGCAGACGACATTGGAAGATGTAATGGCCCAGTTTTCTAAACTGGTGACAGGCAGCAATCTGTAGGCTGAGGGGCTCTGGCGACTCCCCAGCGGGACATGGCAGGAAGCCCCCAATCATTCACACCACAGTGAAGGTACAGGGCACCAAAAACAATGACAAGATCTTGAGAGCTGAGGCCATTTTTGAGATGTCGATTTTTCCATCACTTCATCTCCCAATTTTGCTTTTCAAAAATTACGGCAGTGCGTCGGTGGCCAACACTGCAATGCGCTCGCCTACAGAGACGGGTCACTTTGGACTCATTAGCAATCATGTCATCGGGTAATATGATACAGCAAAGGAAGCTCAATGCATCACAGTGGCTTCAAACCTCAGAAACGGCGGGGAAATGACAGGTATTTAACAAACAACTAGGAATCTGAGAAGGATGTCTGAGCAAGCCACACTGCTGAATGAGGCCTTTCGGTGACTTCCCATAACCTGTGGCAAACAGCTCACACTTCACTGTGCGGAACTCAAGGCTCCCCGCAGCTGGCACGCAGCCCAGCTCTGCAGCCTTGTCTCCCCCATTTCTCCGTTCTGCTGTGGGTCCTACAACGGGTCTTGCGCCTCCCTCTCTCTCTGGCGGCCCCTCTGCTTGAATCACCGTGCCATCATCTCCCAGAGTACATATTTACTCGCCCTTGAAGGTTCTGCTACAGTGTAAGCTCAGGAGAGTGCATGTTCCACGAAATCAAGTGGTACTCTCTGTCCAGCTGGCTGCTGTGTTCCTGGAGAGGTGCCTGGCGTACAGCAAGTGCTCAACAGACATATGTTCAATAGACGGAGTGAACAAAAGGTGAGTGCCTCGGGGAAGCCTTTCCTTAGCACGCCCGTGACCAAATCACATAGTCTCTCATCATCTTCTGCAGCCGCGTTGGGACCTTGCCTTATGTTCACGTCTTACAAATGTCTGCTTCACTGAACGTGCGCTGGAGAGCAGAGATGCCTCGTCACTGTGTTTTCTCATGCCTCAACTGCCTAGCAGTGCAGCGGGGAGGGAGGGGGCAGCCGCACTGTATCCGTTTGTTGACTGCATAAATGGACAGAACACCTTCCACACCTCAGAGGAAGTGCTCCAGGAAGCAACAGCGCCAGACAATGCAGAGAACCAGAAAAAAACGCAAATGTGGCTGAACAACGGTGAGCATGCATCACCCGCACTATATTAACCAAATCACACATTTTAGGTGATGATGCAGATGGAGTAGAAGACCACAGGCAGTACATTGCAATGACCGGCAAAAAGAAAAAACTGCCCACTGTCTTGAAAAGATGTTACCAAATTATTATTTTTCAAAGTGAAGTGCACCAATCAACCTTATAAAACATTATTTAATAAGAAGTCTGCTCTAAGCACTACATTAACAGAAAATTTCTACAATGTCCATCATTGGAAATGAATGACATTGTCATTAGAAATTTTTTCAGAGGCAGTGAAGTTAATAAGCAGGCAACCTAAGAACAGTGAAAGTTAAAGATTTTCTTTTAAGTGCTTAAAAAAACCCAGTTTCCAATTATAATTACAACACTGAAAATATATGAGAATTCCACTCAAAATACTTGCCAAGCTTTGTACTTCCTCTACTGAGATTTTTCTCATATTCAGCTGCTCAAAAAGCAAAACTGCTAAATTTAATTCTTAGGCAATTTAATTAAGAGTCACAGAGTATTTTCATAGGCCCAATAAAATGAGCACGTCGAGGATTCTCTCCCACCCTTTCCCATTCAGTGACCGGAGGAAGGACTAAGGCAGCTCACAGACGCGGTCCACTCCGCTAGCGGTTCAAGGACTCACAGGGGCGGATGCTCCCCCCGCGTCCACTCCAAGGTTAGGAGTCTAGTGGCGCAAACTACTACTGACATTATGTTCACTCTTCACTTACTGGGTGGAGCAGGTAGATGAGAGACTCCTCCTGGATGATTATGATGGGCAAAGGGGTGATGCGAGTCGCCTGGAACAAGGTGCTCACGGACGCCATGCTCTGGTCAAAACGCCCAGCAAGTCCTCCCAGAGTCACGATCATGTCCACCTGCGCAGGGCAGAGTACAACGGGGAGTCACACATCGACAGGGTTTGAACAGCTGAACTGCACTGAACACCTACACAGGGCTTTTTATTTTACACTTCTATGGGATAAGCCAGGAAGAAATGGTAGATATCACTTCTGTTGTTCAGATGAAGAATTAAGTTACCATATCTTGCCATGTATAATGCGCACTTTTTGGCCCAAATTTTTGAGGGAAAAATAAGGATGCACATTACACACGGGTATAATGATTACATACCATGGGTATCATAATCCCGTGTATAATGTGCACAGAAAGGTGGGTGTGCGTTATACACAGCAAATTACGGTAACTTGTTCAAGGTTACACAGTTGGTACGTGGCAGAGTCAGGTTTCAAGACCAACTCTTTAAAGTACACATTTTACAGTTTTTCCACCTGCCTGTTTACCCGGCAAACTGAGGACTCTCCCTTTAACACTCCGTTTTGGGTTCCTCCCGCTCGGGAGCGTCCTGATCTCACCACTGGTATCTCTCCCCTGCCGGCCCAGAGCACCCCTGGGGGAACAGCTTTCGCAACACCCAGCTGAGGTCCGTGAGCCCATTCACAGGTGTGTCGCCCACTAGGACGCAAGTACCTTGAGGACCGGGGCTCTCAGCTGAGCCTAGCAAGTTGCCTGAACTCTCTGTACCTCATTTTGATGTTCACCGGCAACTACTGGGTAACAATGGACAATTAATAGGGCGGTTGAGGGGATTAAGTGAGGTTATTAAGTGAGTTAATAAGTATAAAACATTTAGAACATGTTTTGTAACATTGTGATTGTTTTTAAAAGTCAGCTACTCTCCCATTACCTTTATTGTTTGGGGTATTATTGCATTTATATTACCATTAATGTTTTGGTTGTTACATGTCGGTTAGTATGTTACTTTGCTCAGTTAACACTTTAAAGAGAGCAGTTCCTATGACTGCAGCACAACTAATTTAACTGTGCCCCTGTTGCTGGAAATACCTTCCAGGATATTTATATATAGAATTACTGGGTACAGAGGGTCAGGGGTGACCTCTGAAGGGGTGAGTGACAGTCTCCTCCTGCACACAGTCCCGTGTGCGCCCCAGCGTGGAGAGTGCCACAGACGGGCCCTGCCTCCTCGCCCGACCCTGCCTTCCCTGCCACCAGGCAGCCTCGCCTCTCCAGGTCCCAGCAGAGAACCCGGGAGAGGAAGTACCGAGGAGCTTCATGGAAATAGCCTAAGGAAACCTCATGTATGACCAAAACGAAAAGTAACAATCATTCTATCTGAAATAAAAGAGAAGTTGTTTAAAAACAGGAGTATTGTTTTTAGGTTTTAAGATAGTACATTGAAAAGGCTTAGCTAATGTCTCATGCATAAAGATGGTGTGATTTTGGAAGAAGAACACGGTGTCCAAGCACCGATATAACCTGTTCAGCTCCTAGAGGACAGTGAGTGATGGACACTCCAGGGGCAAAGGCAGCGTCTGTCGGTTCCCAGCCCCAGCCCTGGTCCTTGGCACAGTGCCCCGCACTCACGAGACACGCCAGCACTTGTGTTTGATGAATGGCTAAGTGAAAACATTGTATAAAAAGACTAAGAAAGGAACAGACTAACTGCCATCTGATGGGAATATATAAATCAGAATGGGGTTCCATAAACCACAAAAAGTAAAACATGCAGAAGAACTGAAAAGTTTTAATGACTTTCCTATTTTTGATCTTTTCAGAGAGTAGGGAGAATGGGATTATTTTTTCTTTTTGGATTAGATGCTTCATGTCAAAGCTAGAGTATTCCAAGACAGGCACCCCACCCATCTCTAAGACTTAATACTACCTTTGGAGATCTCTCTAGAACTCTAAGAATTAGCTCCGGGGCCAGCAAAGGCCATGCACCCTAGCAGACATATATTATTCTGAATATTCATTGCCCTGAAGACTGGGGCACCTGTTAATCTTCGGAGAAAAGGGGGGAGGTGCAAGCGGCTGGCTCAGACTTGCCAAAGAGACAGCTTTTCTTGGGGGAATGAAGGCAGCTGTGTCCAGGAGCCACTTATTAATGATAAAGCCACTGCCGACCGGTGGTGAAAGCCCAGAAGTCATACAGAACCTCAGAAATAAAGGGAGTTTGCTTTGACCCGAAGAGAAAGATCTAAAAAGAAATTACACATGAACTATGACGTGGAGAAAGCTCTCAGGCTCCAGTAAGAGCACACAACCCTAAAAATCACCTTGGAAGCAAGGCCTGCTGCTGAAACAGTTGATTCACTAGGCAGATTCTGGAATCCCTGTTTCAGGTGCTCCATTTTTCATTACTACACTCTGAGCTGCGAGCAACCGCATAACCTTAAGGCTGAAGTTTAATCCCTACCTTCTACACTGGGATATCGTGATGAATAAGCAGGATCTGTAAAGCGTGGGGGAATTTCTCAGAATAGAGAAGCAGCAAGATTGCTTCTCATCACTATTCATTTTCCCTACAGGAAGTATTTAGCAAGACTGATTAAAAACATTAGGGGGGACCTGTGGATGCAAGCTGCGGGTGGGCTGGGGAGCGGGCAGCCTGGGACTTGCCCTCAGTCCTCTAGCTCTGGCTGTAAGGAGGACATGTGACCATCACAGCCACAGAGGAAGGACACAGACACCACCCCATGTATCCACATAGGTTTTCCAAGTCTAGATTTGTGTCTTTAGAACAGTGATGTTGGAGGGCCAGAGGGCCCTCTCCATGTGGGTCCAAAGCCTGTGCTCTTACCTTTAACATCACCCAGTGCACTGCAAATGTTTACAGCTCAGTGTTTTCCTGATGCTTCCACATCCCACACACAGGCTGCAGGCACCAGGCTGCCAGGCACCAGCCTGGCACAGGCCCCCTGTCTTGCCCTCCGGGGGCAAACCAATGAAATCCTTTCATAATTTTGGCTGTGTACCCCCGCCCCCACGGGTCCTTGCTCTCTGCCCCTGCTCCCTGGGTGCACCTCCCACATGGGCCCAGCCGGGCACCACCAGTTTCTCTCCCTGGCACCTACGAAACAAACCCTTTAATCCCTGCCCTGGTGGTGTTGCTCCGTGTCTGCATATGCCTGAATCACGCCCATCATCCGGAACCCCCAGGTTAAGTAACGTAATTGCTCCTGGCACGCCACAGTCCCACGTTGTTGTAACAGTCGACATACTCGTGTGTCCCCCTTCCAGAGCAGGCCTGTGGGTCTCAGATGTCAGCTGCCGTGTTCCAGGCACACCAGACAACACGCTGGTGCCGAGCTTCCCCTAAGCATATAAAAACTCGGCAAAACTGAATACAGAACCACCAAGCAGGATGCTAATTACCAAGCTGAGTTAACATCCTCTAATTCCAACCAAAGAGTACTTTCCTGCTCGGCAAGAGTTCCAGTAGTGAGTGGCATCTGAAAAGAAGAACTTACGTCACATTTGTTATTGCCTCAGTAGTATTTATTGATCACTTGCCACGCGTTACGTTCTATTCTACACAGTCAGGATGTATCAGTAAAGAATACAAAAAATGCCAGCCTTCCCGGAGTTGACATTCGAATGGAGAAAAATACACAACTGATCAAAATAAGAAACAATCACATTCGTTAGACTGTGGAAAGGTGGTAAGTGGGAACGGAGAATAATAGAGTAGGAAAAGAAAATAAAAAGTACCCGGGGTGGGGTGGGGGTGTCCAGAAACAGCAGAGGGCCGTGAAGACACTTCCTGTTCTCCCCGAGCCCATTCCAGAAAAAGCAGTGGGGGGAGGAAGCGGCACAAACAGAACACAGCACCACTAGGTCCGCAGGGAAAAGCCCGGCTTCTGCTGGAGTCGGGGGCAGAGGCATCGAGGGTTTTGGTGAGAGCGTCAGGGAGGGGATTTCAGGGACGGTGGACCGTGAACTTCAGAGGGCACTAACAGGCAGGGCAAACAGAGTGTACGGCAAGTCTGTTTACTGCCGAGCGTGCCTACCATTCTCTAAAGAACAAAGGCTGGTCTCAGAGGCCAACCTAATATTTTCTGTGGCTTGTGATGCATCAAGGATTCAAGGTTTGTAATTCAGAAAAGGGTTGTTACAATCCTAGTAGCCCCATGAATAAAATATCGTAAATAATGCAAATTTGTGCACACAGCCCCCGAAGTACCCAGCACATGCCTATATGCCAGACTACAATCTATAACGTGTAAAGAATGAATTGCAAACTGACTTCTACACATTCTCTACAGTCCAGTCATGGCCCTTCCTGTGGATCTTTTTGTAGTTGTTAGCAAAGGGGAGGGGTGGGGATGAGGGCTGCTGCGGGCTTTTCGCACGCGCTCCATCTAGCAAGAAGAACACCGCCACGCGCACTGATGCCGTGGAGGCCTGACTGTGGTGGGGCGCACACGCCCCCCCGACAGCCACGGGACCTCGTGCAAGCTACACGCCTCCCTGGGCCTCTGACCATCTCTAAGGTGGGCCGGCAACCAAACGCATCAACGCATTCCCCAGGCTCTTTCATTTCTAAAGGACCATGTAAAGTTCTCTGGTTCCCACCCTGACACCTTACACAGCAATTGTGTCTATTTGTTTAGAAAATAAACGGACAGCCTGGCTTTGTGTTATTTCCCCTAACAGAATAATGACGAGACTGGCTGGGGGATAGGTAACTCCAAGAGGAGGAGCTCCTTCATTTTTCTACTACAGCAGTGAAGACCTTTCCGTGAACAAATGCCCCATTTTTGTGCATGTGTCCTCAGACAGGCATGGACACAGCACGGATGACACCTGCGTTAGGGACAGTGCCTGTCGGTGCATGTTAATCATATTTACTTCGAGTAAGTTGCATTCTGCAAATACACAAACGGATAGTTCCTCCGTGGCTCTCCCTGGAAGACACCATTTAACACACAAGCTGAGTTACTTCCGGAAGGAAGTGGGGACACGGTGCACAAGGACACCGAGAGTACAGGCACGAACTGGGACTACCCCAGGTAAACTAAGACATACTGTTCACCCTACCGCATGGCGATTTCCACTGACCCTAACATAGCCAACCTAACGAAACCGAACACTGGAGTCTCAGAAACTTCAGACATTATTCTTAATAAGCTCTATACTGTGTTACAGTTAAGCATGAAGAGAGTGATGAAATTCTGCAGTCCAACTGTTTGATGCTCCCACTGGGAGACAGAAGACCCGATGCAGGAGACAAAGCGAAAAGCTGAATCAAGATAGAGCAACAACAAACTGACAAAAATCAGCAACATCAAAAGGTTTTAATAAGCCTATAAAATAATTCCTGTGATGGATGGGAATGAGACACCAGAGAAATCAAAGACCTCGGATTTTATGGTATCGAAACATACCGTACTGAGAAACACGGAATAAAACCTCGGCTTGCGGAAACCACCCCACAGGGATCCCACTTAAATTTCCACCACGCCCGATGACTCACCGTTGAAAGCCAGCCCGTTGGGGTGAGGAATAAATAATGCCTCTTGCACTGGCAAGATAATGAGGCTCTGTTCACAAATGGGACGTCTAAGAAAACCCAGGATTTTTCTCAGATAATGCTTCCTCCTCCTTCCCTGCTCAGGCACCACTCAGGCAAGACCCTGCCTGCAGGACAACCCCGTGGGCCCCTTCCTGGCCTTGTACAACCAAGGCACCTCGCACGGGATTATGAGAACGGGCTTCCCACATCTCCCATCTGATCGTGCCCATGCTCAGCTTGAAATCAGTGCTGGCTTTCCAGAGTCTGCCAGAACAAGCCCAACGTCCTCCAGCACTGACCCCACGTGCATTCCAGACACGCTGCATCCCCAGGGCACACCACAAGATGTCAACCCTCGGTGCCGGGGCCATCCCTGCCCCTCCTCTCCCTTGTCACAGGAAGTCACCACAGTATTTTCCAAAGGATGCCTACCTCCGCCCCCTAAAGAAAGATGAGCTTGTATGAACAAAGCGGTTCATCCGAGTTTGTCCAACTGTATGTATGTTATTAAGAAATGCTGGTGAGGATGCAGAGAAAAGGGAACCCTCGTGCGCTGTTGGTGGGAATGCCGGCTGGTGCAGCCCCTGTGGAGAACAGTACGGAATTTCCTTAAAAAACTAAAAATGGAACTGCTTTTTGACCCAGCGATTCTGCTGCTGGCAATATACCCTAGGAATCCTGAGTCACCAATTCAAAAGAACTCAGACAGCCTTATGTTCATAGCGGCACTATGTACAATAGCCAAGTGCTAGGAACAGCCTAAAGTACCCATGAGTAAATGAGTGGCTCAAAAAAACTGGAGAACAAAGACTCTCCACATGTGGCCCCAAATAGCCCCCCTAACCTGTGGCTGCTTCTCCTTAGAACCCTCAGTGCACCCTGTTTGAGTTTTTCTTTGTTTCGACCCTCGGGTTCAACTTCAGTACCCGGGTCATGGACAATGACCGAATTCATTCCCAGGATAATGACATGCTTCTGAGATTCACAACAGCTACCCTGGGTGAGTCCCTGAATTTTGCGTTACACATTTCCAGCCCGGTTGGAACAGCGCTGTCTTTCCTCCCAGGTCTGTCCTGACTGCTACTGTTTCTTTGACTGACTGGACAACGGGTTCTCAAACCACGTCAATGAGACCCCTGGAGTGGGACGTTTTCCCCATATAAACAAAACAACAGTGTGATGTATATAAAGAAGTGGAAACGTGGTATTTCCCTTCCCCAGACACAGCAAGCGATGGCGAGAGCACATTTGCATGCGCTTACATTTCTCCCTGTCAGGAAGAGAGTACCAGGGAAGGTTGCAGAGAATACATAAAACACACAGGCATGGTTTCCCTTCTTTTTTTTTTGTATAAGACTTTATTATCACAAATGAAAATTAAATTATTTGAAGAAAAAAAATCAGAAATGCATTTATAAGTAAAATTACAGAAAATCACGGCCTGTATAAATAAATCACAGGAATGTGATAAATCTGCTGCAGGTGATTGTGGTCTCCGAGCTTCTCACACCATCAGGACACGAAGGTATTTCTACGGAAGAGAAATGCAGAGGTGCTCCTTCTGCGTTCGGGGGCTCATAAAGCACGGAAAGATGTATTACTTGTGGTTTGGAGCACTCCACACACCTACCGCGTCATCTTCAACAGTTGGTGTTTGCTGTGAGATGAAAAACCGAAGTATGATTTATGCCATATTCAGAAACAATTAGCTGTTAGGAAGTGGAGTTTGAAAAAAATTACAATTTGTTTTATATAAATGTTAACCACAGAAGCTGAATGACTGCTTGGTAGATAAATGAAAACATTCAAATCTGCACTTCTTCACCATCCTATTTAAAAAAAACAGGTATTTTTAAGTCTGGCTAAAAGTTCTGTCGCACACGTGATGCCCTGGTAAAGCTGAGTAGTTACCATGGTCAGGGCGCTGAACACGACTCTTCCCATTCTGCGGGGACTGGGTGATGAGGCACCAGAGCATGGATGCAGCCTCTTTCTTAGGCATTCCCGCCACTGAGCAAGTGGGAAAGACACGCAATTCTCCAAATCTTTCTGGAAACAGATCGACTTTGGTACGAGCCGCGTTGTTCCAGGAGATGAGTGCTTCTGCACGTGTGACCTCTTCTTACCAGCAATCACCCTGGCTCACGTTGTCACCATTGGTCTTCACCCGGCAGCATCTCCGGCTTTGCTGCAGTCATAAAATCAGTCCCTGCTGCGCACTCCTGTCCCAAGTGGTAATGAAACTCTTGGTCTCCATGTGAGGACGGGTTAGATTCAGTCCCTTATAGTGTGCTGAGGGCATTATATTCCCAGAATTTAGTGTTATAAAACTCTTCATTTTTTATGGACCAGTTTATAATAGGTGGCCAGCAGACTTGGGTTTTGCAGTCTGGAACAATATAAATAGTTTATGTTAATTACCCCCTTTCCACCTTCTGGGAGAATAGAGAGCATTTTGCTTGCAAATTTTGCACTTGGTCATTAACATTCTGGTTTCTAGATGTGCACTGGACCATTTTATAATGCCAAATGAGAATGTTCAAACTGCTACTGCAGTGACATTAATTACTTAAAGCTTATTTTTTTTGCCATGCAGTAAGTTTGCTACAGCTAATACATGTGTATAAAATAGCTGATCACCTCATTATCCTCAGGTTCACCTTAAAATTATAAGCAAATGTATTCCATATTCATGAGCATCACAGTAAACTCAGTGCAATCTGGGGTAAAATACTTGTTCAATAATGATTTCCTCTTTATGAAATAACTTCCTTTATTTATATGGATGCTTTAAAAACATCTTTAGGGTCAATTTCATAGGCATCTAAAATCTCTAATAGAAATGCATGAGGAAACAGAATTAAAATGTAATCCATCTATTGTGAATTCAGATAGTATCATTTCTGATGTGTTTTGAAATATCTTGATCCAGCTGTCCAGACTGGGAATTACATCCATTCATTCACATTGAGAGGGGAAGGTGCACGGCACCTCCCGGAGAGAAGCCGCCTCCGTCTAGTTTCTGCTCTCTGCATCTTTACTTTAGTGCGCCACCTGCTGTTCCGGACCAGCACTTTGACCACGGAACGCTGAGTGGAAGTTCCACAGGGAAAACAGGGGTCACGGAAGCAGAAAGACATCACCTACCTCCGGCCATTGAGACAGGAGAAGGATGGAAAATGAATACTACAGGATTCCATCTTCTCTGATTTACATGGAACTTTCTGAGATACCTAACACACACAAAATATATTTCTACGTACACATTTTTCTTCTGATTTGTACGTATAGATTTTTCTTCCCATGAATACTTAATTAAATACCACCGAAAATACACTGATCTGATATGCACGTCCTCAGGAGAAACAATGATATCATTTCAGCTCTGCAGTCATGGCTTAAAACTACAAGCAAGTCATCTCTTTAAAATACAGATACTGTCACCATTGTGGAAATCCACAATTATGGATGTAGGTACTGCCATAAGTAATATGTCCTGCTGAGGGATACTCACAATGAAAAGAAATTTTATAATCCAAGCATTTTCAGCTTGTCCTATTATATGTGTATTATTCTTACAAAAGGCCTCAAGATGCATTTTCCTCCTCCATCTGCAATTTCCGTGTCTTCACAAAGCAGGAACTCAAAATGAAAAGTCCTTTTCACGTAGGGTCAGCCTTCTCCTGCAGAGGACCGCCGCCCCGCCCCGGAGCTGAATTCTCCACATTGGTAAGAAATTGCATCTGGCAAGTGAGTCACCCGACTGAGATCCTTGGGGAGCAGACAACCTCCGCCCATCCCAGGGCACACAGAAGCGTCCTTCTGCCCAAGTGGGGGCAGGGATGGAGGAGCCGCCACAGCCTCCAAGGCAGGAAGCTTTGTATTTGTGCCCGTGCCCGGAGTCACTTGAACGCGCTGGGCTTATCTTGTTCTCGTATTGCGCAGCCCTCTAAACAAGATGGCTAGTCTCCGAGAAGGGAAAACAGACATGTGGTTTCTGCTTCTCAAGGCATCTCCAACATGATCTAGGAAGCGCTGCTGGTTCACGCCGGGCTCAGGGACCTGGAACCGTTTTCTGCTCCTTGCTTCCTCGTCTGATACTGGGTTTGCCCAACACCCGCTCCAGAGTGTGAATGTAGCAGTAATAGAGGGCCTCATCAATACAAGCTTATCAACACAAGCAATTCCATTCTCTAAAAGAGTCGCACTGTTCTCTTTTCCAAAATGAGAAATCAAGGGGTGACACAGGGAAGGGCTCCATACAGACAACCTATGACAAAAAGTTGCATCCGCTCGGGAGAGGCACACGCCAGCACCGGTAGTCAGTCGGAAACAGAGCCGTGCTCACCCGCGCGTTGTCTCTGCTGGGAGACCGGGGGCTACCCGGGGCCACGGACTCAGTCTCCTGATCACAGCCTACTGAGGTCGCAGAAGAGGGACGATCTGAAAGTGTCAAACTGACGGGGAAAAGCCCCCTGGAAGCTCCCAGGAAGCATCTGAGGGGAGACAGCCTGCCCTGGGGCTCTGTGCTGCACTTCCGGCTGACCCTGGAGGAAGGCACCGCCCTGGGCCGAGGCCACGCCCCTCTCAGGAGTACAGAAGGGGGAGCACGCGCAAACGATGCTGAGCCGGGCTGTGCAGCTCACCCGCCGCCCTGCTGGGTCCTGTCCCTAAAGATACAGATGCTTGTCTCACTGGCTGCCTAAGACCTGGGAAGTTGGAAACCTCTGCTGGCAAACACTTGGGCGTGCAAGCAGTACTCTGTTTACTCCAACTTTCTAATATTAAGAGAATTCTTCTAGAATGAAAATATGTCCAAAAGAAAAAATGTTATGGTGAATCCATGAACTTGAGCTACAAAGTGGAACTAACTAGTGTAAGAAATTTCTAAAAACACTGATTCTAAAACCACATTATCCCATGAAATTTATTACAAGATCAGAAGATCACAATATTTTATACATTTTATCTTATCCTACATTTTAAAAAATAGAATACGTTATCTAAATATATTATATAAAATGTGCTACAGCTCACAAGAACTAAGGTGTACCAGGGGTGTCTGACCTTTCGGCGTCTCCGCGCCACACTGGAAGAGGAAGAGTTGTCTTGGGCCACACAGTAAATACACTGTGACATGTAATCACAAAAAAAAAAAAATCTCATAATGTTTTAAGTAAATTTACAATTTTGTGTTGGGCCACATTCACAGCCATCCTGGGCGGCGTGTGGCCCGTGGGCTGAGGTTGGACAGCCCTGGAAAAATATGTGATTATTGATACCACTCCTACAATTGTTACATTTTCATTAAGGACTTTGTATGTGGCAGGCGCTGAAGTACGTACATTAACTAATAACTTGCTGCTACATAGAGACTATTATTCTGACTTACATATGAGAAAACTGAAGCTAAAAGAACTTAAATAGCCTCCTACCGTAGTGCAGCTAGAAAGACTGCCAGGCCCATCACAAGTATTTGAGCACCTGACCTCTAATTACAAGGCTTTGGAGGCTAGAGCTTTTGATAATAAACACTCATCATTACAATTGGCACGGACAACAAAGATGCCAAAGCATCTGGACACATGTCACAGGAAAATTGCTATGACATCCAGAATGCTGCTAAGATCCCTTCAAAGAGTCTACCTGCCAGCTGAGGCTTGCCATGATGTCCTATAAAATTAGCACTGACGTCATTGGAAATACATTTATTCATGGAACAAATACTTACTGAATAAATTAACTCAGAGACAATACAAAATTTCAAGCCAATACACATTTAAGATAAAGGATATGAATTTGAGTTGGAGAATAAGGGGGCCAACAGAATGCTAACCGAACAGCCCAGGGGAAAGTGATACAGGTGTGGACGAAACCAGCAGCAGTGAGGCCGCAGAGAACGAAGCGGGTGCAGAGATCCTGCAGAGCTGAAGGACCAGCTGCAGCCAGCTGTTAAGGGATGGTAGAGTAAAATACGAGGTTACTGCCGGGTTTCTGCCAGGTGGATGGATGGCAGTGCCACAGAACGACATAGAAAATAAAGAACGAAGAAATGAGATTTTGTGAAGAAAGATGGTGAACTTTGTTTCAGACACGAAATGAAGTTCCTCTGGCTTTTCAGTGAGAGGTAGAAATATGGCCGTGGAGCTTCAGGTTAGAGGTATGAATTAGGGAGCTAATGGCACGGAGTGGGACCGAAGCCCAGGGAACCAAGACAAAGGCAGCTGTGACAGAACTCCCACGCAGGAGCCGGGGAGAAAACAGAGGCGGTGGTGGAGGCCTCAGGAGGTCGGGAGGCGAGGTGGGAATGCGGGAGTAAACAGGTGACTCCTTCTGCACTCAGTACCAGCAGAGTTACCTTCTGCCTTCGGTCCTGCCCACCATTCTCTGCTCTCTCCGGAAACCGAGAAGGTTGACAGCATCTGGCTCGTTACCCCGGTCCAAACACCGTCACGTCTGAACTGCTTTCATAAACGTGCAGCAGAGACTCACAATTTGGAACTTTCTGATGACACACTTTTAAGTGGGAGAATCCACAAAAAGACATTTCTATGTGCCTAAGTGCCAAGAAGTCCTTACCTTTGCCTTTTTATCCTATGTTATTATCAGTCATGTCACAAAAGATTACATCACTCAATAGTTATAATGTTTGAAACAGTGAACATTATTTTTCAAGTACACTTTATTTTGGAATAATTATAGATTTATCAAAAAGTTGCAAGGAGAGTACATAGAGTACACACTTCACCCAGTTTCCACCAATGTCAACAGTGTAAGTAACTGGGGTACACTTGTCACAACTAAGATTGACACCAGGGCCCCACCAATCAGAGAAGAAAAAGAAATGGACTTCTGTTCCAGGTGGAGATGTAGGTGAACACGCTTCACCTCCTCAGATAACTACAAAGAATATTACAACCAAGGATTTAAAGAAGCCACCTGCATCCAGATGGGTAGGAGGGCGAAGATGCGGAGATGTGGCATGGCGTGAAGAGACGGTGGAACAGGTGGTCCCACATTCACATGTGGTGGATAAAAATCAGGAAGGATACCTCAGGAGCAAGGGATCCCAGCCCCAGGAAGATAAATCCCCATAACTTCTGGCTGCAAAAACCAGTGGGGCTTGGGGCTGTGGAAGAAACTGCTGGATTTCCAGGAGACTCTGATTAAAGGGTCCACACGGACTTAGAACGTATGCAGACCCACCCTCTCTGGGATTCAGCACGAGGGCAAGAGCTGCAAGGGCACCCGTCACACAAGGTGAGTGCCCGGAAAACCTCCAGAAGCCAGGCAGCAGCACTGTCCCCTCTCCGAACCTTCCCCCGCACAACGAGCCACAAAGCCAGGAAGCAAGCTGCCCCGCCCTGGCGATCACCTAAGGCTCCTCCCCACACAATTTATAGGTGCTTTTTCTACAACAGGCCATGCTACTAAGACAGGAAGTCAAAGCAGCTCCACCTAATACGCAGAAACAAACACAGGGAGGCTGCCAAATTGAGGAGACAAAGAAATATGGCCCAAATGAAAGAACAGAACAAAACCCCAGAAAAGAACTAAACAAAATGGAGATAGTCAACCCAACAGAGGCAGAGTTCAAATCACTGGTGATCAAGATGCTCAAAGAATTCATTGAGTACAGCAACAGCATAAAAAAGTCCTAGAAGAAGTGAGGGTTACACTCAGTGAAATAAAGAAAAATCTACAGGGAACCAACAGTGGAGGGGAAGAGGCCGGGATTTAAATCAACCAATTGGAACACAAGGAAGAAATAAGCATTCAACCAGTAAGCAGAACAGCAAGAAGAAAAAAGAATTCAAAAAAACGAGGATAGTATGAGGTGCCACCGGGACATCTCCAAACGTACCAACATCTGACTCCTAGCGGTGCCATAAGGGGAGGAAGAAGAGCAAGAAACTGAAAGTGCATTTGAAAAAATAATGAAAGAAAACTTCCCTAATTTGGCAAAGGGAACAGACATATTTTAAGCGTCTTATAATCTAGATTTATTTCTGCTTCATCCTAAACGAAGTACACCTTACATTCTAAAAAACTTGGAGAAATAGCTTTTAATTTCCCCACCGAACCCCAGGGCTCAGATCTCAGGTGTGTATCACAGCATCAGAAAACAGTGAGGCAACATGAAAACACAGCATCACAAAGCCACATGTGTCAGAGAGGCTTCTTGCAGAGGAATCAAAATTGGGGGTGAGCAGGCCTAAAATAAGTGCATAAATAAATAAACAAACTTAGGGAAATTTGTTTTTAATAATGTTGTGTGCTGGAGAGTAAATTCCCCTAGGATGAGAACAGGTCCTAATCCAAATTGTATAAATTTCTAATATGTTACACTGTATAGTTACTTAACATATTAAATGCTACTTTAATTCAATTTACCTGTTATAATTAATACTGTAAAGAATATGCTAATAAGATCAGATTTTATTGTAAAATATAGATGCTTTGATTACAGTTCCTATTTATAACGTAAGTGGAGAAGCAGAAATGCACGGTGATTTGCTCGGATTTAGCGCCTGGATGAGGGTGAAGGGTACGTGGACACAGCGCACAGGACACAGTTTTAAACGTCCTCAAGATGCTCTCGTCTGAGGGCGGAGGGTGTGTGGAGAGGAATCTGGTCTTAGTCCCCTTTCTACTCATTCTAATCATGCTATTCTCCGCTACTACCTGAAATCAATTGCAATCGTGTACTTCCAGGTTAAATGTTAAATCCAGTGGAAGCTCAAGACACTCTATTTGGTCAGATTTCATATACATCTGAATGGGAGCTTCCTGGGAAGGTCCTCCCTGTGAGTAACGCACCATCCAGTTTATCTAACTTCACTTTTTAAAGCACCGGACTCATCACACTGTTCGTTCTCCATCTCACGCCCTTCCCACACCGGCCGCTGGCTCCCTGCTGCGCTCTCCATCCCGTGCGCACGGCAGTCCTTCCCGAACACGCTTCTCCCTGTTGCCCTCTCACGCTGTTTGTCTGTCACGTCCGAGTTTCTCTCAACAGCTGCTCCATGACTGTGTTACGCTCTCCCGTCCCGCAGGTCCCCAGGGTGCTGACACGGACCTGACATCCCCGGAACACCTCGTACACGCCAAGTGCTGCCGTTCAACTTGAACCAGACAAACCCGACCGCAGCACCAAGGGCTGGACGTTCCAGCTGGGAACAAAGGCTTCAGGACACAATGAGAAGTAACTAACAGCGTCATTAGAAGGGTCCCAAGTGCCTTACAGGAAAAGAGGGGCGCGCAGGGATGCAGAGCAGAAGGGCCTAACCCGGGGTGGGGTGGAGGAACATCCGTCTGAAGCATGTCCGGGAGACTCCCCTATTGCAATCTAGGCAAAGACAAAGAAAAATACAAAAAAAATATTCACGAATTCTCAGGAGCAGGGCAACAGAGGCAAAAACACCTTAAGCGGGGCAGAAGAGAGAATCGGCCCATTTTGGGAACACAGAGGAAGAGCTGCACAGGACGAGGCTGGAGGACGCCCTGGGCCCGAGGCATGTGAAGGCCGACGGCAGCCACGGCGGGGCGCACGGCTCACTGTCCCCCGGAGAGAACCCGCTGCTGGGCTGTGAGGACAGCTGGCGGTCGTGACCTTTCAGGATGCAGCAAAGCATGCCACCAAGGCCACACGCCCCCCGGCTGCCTCCACTCCATGGCTAAGCACAGTGGGAGTCTGGCCCTTTGTGGCCAACGCAGGTGTCCTCTAACAGCTCCTCCTGCTCCCGCCCTCCCCAGCGGACTGGCCACGGCTGTGTCGGCTTTGTTCGGCAGGTCACAGGCCCCTGATTACCCTCTTCCCCAGCCTGGGGCTCCCTCTGGAGACTGGTCTTCTTCAGTCTGAGATACGCCTATTTGTTTGGAGATCCAATGACTGAGCACAGTTACTATCAATTAAACACAACAAATAAGACTCACATAATTGCATTCCCAGCTTTCAACAACTTCAGTGGTAGCTCTGGGGAAACTGAAACTGTTGTGAAGATTTACAATTTTTGTTTTCCTAAGAAACTAAAAAAATCAGCTATATCTGGATGAAGCAGATAACTCTCAATGGACTATGTTCTGTTTGCTTTAAACAAATATTTAATTATAGCAACTTATTGCTGGAAATAGCACAATACATTTGTGCTACAGTTTAAGCTACAACAGAGATGAGAATGTTTGCTCAATTACTTTTGCTGACTTGGCCCAATGAGCTATGTGCCATTTATGACAGTTACCAAGGCTTCTCCTCAAAGGGAGAAAAGGATCCACCACATCAGCTTAGTAGCCACCTGCTAGAACACATCTCCAATGAACCTTTGCAAGGGAGGAGGTATCCCCGGGGCTGCCTCTCCAGCACCTGTCCCGCCCTGCCACAGGTGTGTTAGCCACGTCGCCTGAGCATGTGACATGTGGAGGGAGCCCACGCCCCGCTCCAGTGTGAAACAAAACCCAGATCTCATCTCATCCTCCTTTGCCAAAACTGAGTGTGGCCAAAGGATGTCTCAGCCCCCTCCTCCCCCGGGACGGGAAGGGGTAAATAAAGTGTTGCTACAGGCGGCTGTTGGAGACAACAAGAGAAACAGATCGAAGAGCAGGCCTCCACAGCAGCGCCGAGACCATGAAGGACGCAGACGGGAGGTGGGGTGGGCTGTGTGTGAAGACGGCCCGGCCTCGTCTGACTCCCGAGGCCGGGCTGAGAGGCGTCCCTGTCCCTCCCGTCAGAAGTGTTCTGACATCCCAGGGTGCTTTCCTGGTTTCCTAAGGTTTAAATTACATACTTGATCGTGCATCTGGTCCCTTCTGGTTACCTTCTGGTCCCTGCCGGGGAAGTACATCAATTATTATTCACTGCTTCGCACTTAATTTTGCTGATGCTCACTAAACACAGACTGTAAAAGTTTTGCATACCATTTCAACAAGTACCAAGGAAGACTGCAAAGTATAATACGAAGTTGTGCATTAGCTAATTAATGGGATTAAACACTAGGTGAAGGGCATTGTTGAATACCTTTGAGAGCCCACAAATGAAAAGCGGCAGACTCTTAACTGATTTAAAAAAAGGTCACTATTTCCTTGGTTTATGTAAGAGTTTGCAGTGATGACCATGGGCCAAACCTAGGCCGTGTTTGTTTGTTTTGCCCACACAAAGTTTAGACACACAAAGAAAAAGACACACAGCTCCACAGGGCAACCAGCAACCAGACACGAAAGGCAGCTTCTTGCTTTAAACCAAATGGGAACTGCCACCTCCGACTGCTTCATACAAGGCCCCTTCCCCGTCCCGGGACCTCGGCCCTGTGCGGCGCTGGCAGCTGTGACCTCTGGCGGCTAAGTACAGATTTACTCAACACGCTGAAAAACCCTGACAGGGGATCTAAAAGCCCGGCCCAAAAGTAAATGGTCTCTCCTTTTAAAACGTAAAGTTTTAGAGGAGGAAAGACTTCAAACAGGATCTTTAACGGACTTGGCAGTAGGACTTCATCCACCCAATAGGGCCTGTCCTGTACCTGCAGGCCTTTTTCCTCTATCTTGGTCTGGAGCACCTCGAGGCACTTGGTGAAGTCGGTGTGGTCTTGGTCGGGCGTGGAGACGAGCTCGCTTCCCTGCGGTTGCAGAAGAAAGAAGGGGAGAATGAGTGATGATGCCAACCGTACTAACAGCTCGGGAGCTGTAAAAGATAAGGTATCAGTAGAGACATCTATTATGTCTGTATTGTCCTCGACCATCAGAATCACTGCCGTTATCTTTTTTACGTTCTGTGACGGGACAGCTCAGGAATGGTGTCAGAACAGCGCAGCGATGGCCTGAGTGTGACAGTCGTTCCCCCCGGAAAAGTGCAGGTTAGACTACACGAACGGTCTTGGAAATTCGCTGCTGTAATGACATTCGAGATTAATAACACAAGAACTCTAGGCCAAGAATTATAAAACACATTCACGGTGAAATTGCCTTACGTTAACACTAGTTCTAAGAAACGCTGAATTTCTGTAAGCAGACCTCCCAAGTCCGTTTGCACAGATGGGAAAGCCAGCAGCAGTGTTAAACTGATGCTGAAACTGCACATCAGGTCAAACGAAGCAGGTGCCCTGTGAAGTTCCTTTACACGCCCTTTCCCACGTGGGAAGCAGCATCAAGAGCTCGGCCTCCGGACACGTCTCTTGGATTATTTTTGGACGGAATGAAGTGAATGACTAAGTTCTTTGCCTCTTCTACAGCAGATACCTTACCTAGTGAGAAACACCGAAATGTATTTATAGATATAAAGCCACTAAAAGTGCCAGCTTGGTGGCGCCACTGAACTTAGATGACTAAAGAAATGATATTTTTTAAGTGAAACCTTTTCTTCCAAGGTCTGACACAGGGAACAGCGTGTAAAACCAGAGTGCAACGGGACCCCGGACTTCTTAATTCAGGGATAAAGCAATGTGCGGGCTCTGACAGTCGGCTGAGGGAGGCGAAGTTAAACATAATCTACTACAGAAAGTTGCCATTCAGAGAGTTTTCAAGGATACAAAACACCCATACTGCCTCTTAAATTATTCCAAGAACCATTCTCAGTAGATTTAAAGGTTCTTCTTTAACTTCAAGGTCTCTGTAAATGCATCAAGCTCAACCTGTGCTTTTTTCCTTTACAACTGCCCTACAATGTAGAGACCAATGAAAAAATTAACTTCTCATCATTCGGAAATATGTTATGCCCTAAAAGATGTATATGTCACCTTTACAAGATCATCGACGTGTCCTTTCCTTACCCTAAGAATGCTGGAATTTACTATAATCACCAAGCGAGGGCATAATGAAGTGGACTCGTCTCGGGCTAATACCCTGAAAGAGAAGACACGAGGATGTGCCACAGCATATAGGAGTGGGACCAGGGCTGAGGACACTAGATTGTCACCGAAGCAAAACTCGCCTTTGTGAAAGTTCCCTGAGGACAGGAATTATGTGTCAGTCATTACTGTTTCCACTTTTGTGATTACATATCGCAATGTATTTAATGCGTGGCCCAAGACAACTCTTCTTCTTCCAGTGTGGTGCAGAGGCGCTAAAAGGTTGGACACCCCTGAACTGTAACATATAAATATGTGTGTGTGTTTGGGACAGAAAGACAGACAGATAAGGGGAAGGTTTCTTTTCTTCTTTTCCCCATACTGAAGAATTCCTAGCCCCACTTTGCACTACCCGGCAAGTGCTTGAAAGGAAGTCAGTCTGTATTTCATCGGTATTGTGGGCACCTGAAATGCCACTCTGACTGTGGGGCTAAGCTACATTCTCTAATACAGTACACCGCAAAGAGGGATGCCTAGTAAGGAAATTACTGACTGATCACATCAGCTTCCCCTCAACTGAGGTGTAACTGAAGAACAAAAACTTGCAATGTTGAGATCATATCATGATGTCATAAAAACTGAAATAATTTCCAATGATCAAGGAAACATAGTTCATTAAGATGATAGCTGCCCTAATGCGGGAGGAGAACAAATTTAAAAGACATGAAAAGTTACAAGTAAGGAAAAGTATCCATTGTCGACATGGTAATTCATCAGCTTGGTGGAGAGTGAGAACTAGAAAGAAGCAAACAGAGCATTCTGGGAGCAAACGAACCAAAGCAGGAGAACTAGTCACACACACACACACACACACACACACTCGGCAAACCCTCGCCTGCCCCTCTGTGGACTCGGGCACTTGGGTCAGGAGCAGACGCAGTGGCCCTGGGTGCACAGGGACACGGACTCCTGGAAGGCAGCTGCTGGTGCAGAGCGTGCACGAACCCAGCGGTCGATGAAGTTTGATGGACAGACAAATGACAGATGGATGAAAAGCATTTCTCTCCTCCTGGGATGAACAGTATGTTTCTCTAAAACATAAATCTGGATAAACCAGACGGTGAGCCTAACACCGATGTTATTTTTTCAGGCACTGTGCTACCATTGCCACAGGTTAACTGCATAACACTCTTGTTTTAGGGCAGCATTTGTACAGATTTTTAAAATGATGACGGGTATCAGTGGCTCATATGCAATTCAGTAATTTAACATACAGCAATTTGTTAATGTGGGCAAAGTCGATATCCAGCCACGGAACATGAAACACGAATGTACAGGTGACGCAGCGGGAGGTATCCACACAAGTAATTCCGAACTCTTTTGAGTAGGTTGTGATTTATTTCTTAATAAAGGGACAACTGAGGGACAAAACCGTTACCAGGGACTTAGTAAAAATGAATCAATAAAGAGTTTTCAGAACATGCTCTGGAGTGATAACAGTTCAGTTCAGTTTCCAATATTGCCGGCATCTGTAGCTATATATATATGGTCCTAATATATGATCCTGATCACAATAAGGTCACAAATCATCTGAGAGGGATGGTTTATGTGCAGGGTGCTATACTTACACATCTTAAAAAGCAAAAAGCATTTCAAGCAATAAGAGTTATGATAAATGCTACAATAAGCCAAATAATTTTACAATTAGATTAACCAAACAAGTTAATTATATACATTATTGATAGTCTATCTTATGAGTATTAAAAGAATTTATTAGAATAATCTAATAATTTTATTATATAAACATATTAAATATACTTATGGGTATTAAAGTATTTGTCAAAGCATTAGTGCTAGGCCGTGAGCTCCACGGAGGAGCGCACTCTGACCTCTGCTCACCACCGCGTGCCTGGTACAAGACCTAACACGGCCCGTGGCAAGCAGTAAGCATTCAGTTGTGAGTAAAGGTGCTTATCAAGTCCCCAGAGAAGCAGACTAGGGATCAGCCAAGTTTTTCTGTAACGGCCAAATAGTAATTCTCTTAGGCTTTGCAGGCCATAGGGCTTCTCTCCCAACTA
>CM052549.1:77329382-77347571 GCA_028533065.1 Trachops cirrhosus
CTGACGCTGACACCGACGTCCATCCCCAGGGCAGCTGAACACCTCGTGCAAGGAGCCAGCAGCAGCCTTGCCCGACAGGCCAGAGGTAATCTACTGACAAGCTGTAGTAGCAACTGAACACCGGTTTAAAAAAAGTTTTGTTTTGTTTTTACAGAAAACATGAATATTGACCCAAGAGTTATCTCTGACTAAGTCTACTATTTTCTTCAAGTCATTAAGCTTTACAAGCCTCAGTTTCCTCATCAGGGAATTGAGCTAAATAATATTTTAAAATTTATTCTATTTTAAATTATTTCACTTGTTATCATTATATTTATAATACAGTTTTATATTCTCTCCTACATCCCTGCATTTATGGAAAAGGAACCTTGTTATGCTATGGCTACTTAAGACACGAGTTCAATACTACAAACTAGTTCCTTAACCTCCTGGGCATTAAGGAAGACGCTTTAAAACCCCCCTTTTCTACCTCCAGTGAAGATCCCACAGACCATGCAACAATAAAAGAATATCAGGAGTTACTTGAGATATTACAGTTTCTCCAAAAGTTCTCAGGAAACTGAAATGCATGCAGGCATGATAATGGAGTAATTAAGAAGATTGAAAGAGATGATTTTAGCCTTGACTCAACGAAGCACTAACTCAGAAAGTGAAAAAAATACATCAAGGGGGAAATCTCTAGGAGACAGTCCTCATTCCGAGTTAATATTAGCAAACAGCAGGGAAGAACTAAGACAAATGGGTGAAAGCAGAAGCACAAAGATGCTACAGCTCTCTGTAGAGGACAGCTTTCTGGAGTAAATTAAGAAGGGTACACCACATGCAGCAGGGGAGTGGATTACAAGTAGCTGAGCTATGATTATGTATAATCGGTGTTTATCGTATCTATACATTTAATACCGAAATGAGTTAAATGCAGCTATTGGCATAGAAAAATACATTGATAGTTCCAAGTTACGTTACTCTTCACTTAAGAGTTCAAACTACAACTTCAGTATTGACTCAGGGGCAGTGACTCTGCATCCCTAAGCCTGCAGTTTTCAAACTGCTGCGTGTTAATGAACAAAGGCAGTAAATGAACATCTTGTTTCTCACCCTATGCACCGTATGAGATTAAGTGGTAGGCCAAAGTTTTCCCCCATTTGTCCAAAACCCGAGGAAAAACTAATTAGGGCTGTGGACATAACGACGAGCAATTGGGTTGTTGGTATGTAACTTGTCTTAAAGCAGGTTTTATCGTATAAAGGCCAAATCAAAAAGAACTTGCTAATGGCTAGGCTTTCTTCTTACATAATACTAATTAGAGACTGAGAATGCATTGTGACATCATCAGCACATCTCTCTCACTGCCTAACACTCGGGCTTCGTCAGTACGAGGTCTGTCAGGTGGTGGGTACCGACCGGCCTCCAAGGAGGCTGCTGCCGACTCCGGCTTCCTGGGGCTGCCAGGAAGTCATGGAGTCGTGGCTGTGCGTGTGAATGACAGCGTTGCAGAGATGGTGGGATGCTACACCACTATTGCAACCAGCCGCCAAACAGACAGCGCCTGCTGTCGGGATGCGCCTCTTGCAGGCGAGCTCTCCTCTCACTTGATCCCTCTCTGGAAAGCAGGCTGCCACATCGTGGGCAGCACAGTGGCCGTGGGCGGATGCTGCCCACCAACAGCCATGTGGCTAACTTACCCTGGGAGAGAACTCCGTTGCCCCAGGGAGCCTCAAGGTGACTGAAAATCAGCTGCAGTGTAATCTTGTGAGGAAGCCTGAGCCAGAACAACCCAGTTATAACTGACTTCCACCTTTCCTATTCCTCACCCGGAGGGACCGTGTGAGGTAAGCAGGTTCGCTGTTTTAAGCTGATACATTTTAGGGTAAGTTGTTACACAACAATAGATAACTACAGGTGACCCTTGAACACCATGGATGGATTTGAACTGCATGTGTCCAGTTACATGTGGATTTTTTTCAATGCGTAATTGAAAGAAAATCTGCATATTTTGGAGATTTGCAACAGTTCGAAAAAACTAGCAATTAAGTAGCCATGAAATGTGGAAAACATTAAGAAGAAGTCAGGTATGCCATGAATGCATAAAATATACACAGATATCAGTCTACTTGATCTTATCTACCACAAAATATACACAAACCTATTTTAGAAAGTCAAGATTAATCGACACTGTGCACACACTACTGTACATGGCACCTCTGCAGTCGGAGCGAATGTAAACGAAGGTGCAGCACTAAACCGTAACTTCCTAACACGAACGACAGCACAGACCGTAATACCACAGCAATCTCCTAGCTACCTTCTGTTTTACCCGTTACGCTCGGCTTCCATAAGGCAATCATATTGCTGCTGCTTTGTTATCAATGCATGAACTGCCATATCGGTCAATAAATAGGAACTTCTTTTTCACGTCATCTTTTCGTTTTTGATGTCTAGCGTTAGCAATACCTGTAACAGCTACGGTGACTTGTATCACATAAGACAGTGTTGATGCAGGTACTGACAGGCAGATGATTCATCTTGTAAACAGAAGATGTAAACTTACAGTGTCAATAAATACAGTACAGTAATATAAATGTATTTCCGCTTCCTTATGATTTTCTTAATAGCATTTTCTTTTCTCTAGCTTACCTTCCTTATTGTAAGGATACAGTATGCAACACATACATACAAAGTACGTTTTAATTGACGACTTATGTTATCAGCAAGGTTTCTGGTCAACAGTGGGCTGTTGGTAGTTAAGGTCTGGGGGGAGCTGAAAGAGACAGGTGCATTTTGACGGCGCCCGGCGCCGGTGCCCATCACCTCTGCGCTGTGCCAGGGCCGCCTGCAGCACCGACCGCAAGGTCTGGGCTATGACGTGTTCTCTTTAGAAGCTGACAAATCAAGCTGACAAAACTCTTCGTATTTTAGTGTTCTAAGAAATCAAGCAGGCAGACCAATTTAAAGTTTTGATTAGTCATATAAACCTGGATATTTTTCTGTAAGTCAAAGACATATCTATTGGAGGAAATAGCTTGCATGAATAAATGTTGGCTACAACACCCATTTTATAATTTGATGATTTTAACAAACCTTCGGCATTTCCCATCTCTTTTTTCTAGTTTTTTCAACTTTATTAGAGCCCCAGTTTCATCTTTGCTGAAACCCAGACCAGGTGGGAGGAAAAAAGTGTATTTGAAAGTGAATGTAACGCCCTTTAATTTGTGCCAGAGCAGCTGAAAGGCTGTTGAAATCGGAGATGATGGCTTACAGGGATTGTGTGTAATGCCGCATTAACTTGTTGTCATTATCATCATTATTGAGACCGCAGCTAAACTGTCGCCATGACCTATGCAGGGCACATTAGCTCCATCAGAGATGTCGTCAGGGCCCTGCAGGGCCAGGCCCAGAAAGTTCAAAAGCATCTGCTCTCGTCAGTACGTGAGGAACTGCATTCTACGACATCAACTCAACTATGCGATGTAGGAATTAGAAGATAAGGCGAGCCTTCCTTTCAGAATTAAACCTTGACAAATATGTGTTAGTTTTGAGGTTAAAAAAAAGCAGAAAATATAAGAGAAATTCATCAAAAGGTATTAACTCAAAATGTTCTTTTATTCCTGACCCCACTTTACTGCATTCAGAGATTAAAAAGCCGGTGTCCCCTCCTTTCCTGTTAGTTCCTCACCAGGGACAGAAACAATCAGACTGACACATCGGTACCGGCCAGCCAGCAGCAGCATTTAAGGGTGGAGGAGAAAAGTCCTATCTGGCCAGATCTTCGGTTTGTTTCTGAGTCTGCCTGTCCCTGCTTCTCCCACTGCTTCTTCCCTTCCCGAAAAAATGATGAGAATCTATAAATCTGTAAAACCCTGCCTTGTAAGCAAGGCTGAGGGCCCTCCACCCCAGTGAGGACGAGGCATGCAGTTAATGAGAAGTGAGACTGTGGGGAATGAGTAGCAGCAAGCCAATGTTAAAGCAATTGAGCGTGAATATCAAACAGCGACGTGGGACACAGTCTCCACTGGCCGAGGGGACTTGCATCAGCTGGTGGGCAGATGGGCGCGCCGAGCAGCGCTCGCCGCCGGGCCCAGAACACCCGTCACAGCAGCCTGCAGTTGGAAGCCTGGTACTCTGCTTCCCCACCCCCAGTCACACCGCCCTCGTTCCCTTCTCTTTCTTCTTCCTTCCCACCTCCAAAAGGGTTCCTCTTTCTTCACTTTGATTTTATCGAATCCATCCCCAAGCCTTGTGACGAATTTCAAGTTTGAATATTTCAACAACTGCTGTTTCTTTTAAAAATATGTGTAATTTGCTAATGCCAGTTCAGAATAATACAGATGAGGGTATTGTGGCTAGAACTGCTGACCCTATACTTTTTATTTTTAAACCTCTGCATCGTCCTCTACAGCAAGTGAAGGCTTGAATAATTAATCCCTGCAATACTCCTACGTGTTGTCTACCATTCTCAATTACACCACCCGTGTGTTCTGCCTCAGTGGCAGGGATCTGAGGAGGGCTTCTGCAACAGCGGTAATGAAATGGACACCGTCAGCTGTACGTCGTTGTTAATTGCAAGTGGTAATGAACAGGTTTCTTCAGAATGGGAGAATGGTTTCAAAAATCTAAATATTAAAGAAAAAGCTGTGGTTCTCTACTTATACATTTTCATAAAAATTCGTTTACAAAGATTTTTAGTAGTTTACAATGCAGAAAAACAGAAACACATGTAAATCAACTGGGAATTGGTTAAGCAAAATATAATACACTCAGTAAATAAAATTAAAAGTGATTTCTGAAACATATATAACAACTAACGAGGATGTAGGTAACAAGAGTAGAGTATTAAATTAGCCCATAAACTTTAAACTTGTTTAAAATATGTGTACTTAAAGTAGTCGGCATCAATTCTTATCTGATGGTGGCAATTTGTACAATTGTGTTTTACTAGTTGTTTTTGAAAATTCTACTTGAATGTGTATTACAGTTGTTATAAAATTTTTATGCAATAACCAATGAGTTTCTCAATCCCTACACGTACACCAAGGAAACCAGGAAGAACATAGGAGAAGCAATCATATGAGAAGCATTTTAAATGTAAAAGTGTTTAAGGCTTACCTTAGCAGCATAGTATTCTCTAACTTCGGGTCTAATAGAATCAAAGTCTCCACTGATGAATTCAGGCAAAAAGCTGAAAGAAAGAGTTCTAAGTTAACTAAGACTACTGACTTGTTAATCTTTAAAACTACGGTTATAAGGACCAGAGAGAGAACTCGTGTACTCAGAAGGAGAAAGAAACGTGCAGTCTATTTCTGCAGTGAGCTGGACGTCCAGCTTACAGCCCTGGTTACAGCACAGTACGGCGGGGGGCACTCCACACCACCAGCTAATTCAACAGCCTAGTCAACTATCAGTCAGCATTTATCATGCTTTGAAAAACACACAAAGATTAAAGATTTTTGCTTTTTAAAAAAACCCAGGTCAACAACCCTAAAGCAAAGACTCAAACTTTGTCTAGTACCTTCTACATATAGTCTAACCTTCACAGTATCGAACCCTCCGGAAGTTCAGAATGTACTGGAACAGGGCAAAGGCGGGGAGGAGGCGGCTTTCTCGGCACAGCAGGTGTCGGTTCAGAGACATTTCCCGAATAATACCCTACTGACCTGTTTCTAGAAACAGGAAGCTGCTAGATAGTTCGAAATACTACAAAGGTCACAGTTACTAAATAGAGGGAGGGGATTCCCAAAAGTGGTATTTCTAATTCTACCATGATTATCTCATTTCTCTTTTCTGCCCTTTATATTTTTCCCCAAATTCATATTGGAGAGCTTACCTTCCTAAGCCATCCTTTATTTCTTTTCTTTTCTTTCTTTCTTTCTTTTTTTTTTAACATCACACATTGTCATGACCTGGTAGAATTCCTTCCCACTGAAAACACCTAACCATGGAGAAGTGAAACTCCTGGACTGCTCAGTGCTCCTGCACACAGCCCTGGCCTCCAGAGCCGCTCCGACTCCAGGGCACAAGGAAGGGACTGTTTGCTTTCATGTCCTCCAGAAAGAGTCTCTACCTACCATGAGAATTAGATCTGTAGCTGTTCATGTAATTCGTAGTTCCGATTCAGTAGAATACTAAAACTTCTGTACACCTTCTCAAGAGGGCCCACTTGCTGCCTAATGGACTAGATCCCTAGTTAAAGGGACTCCAGCACTTTATCTTCCTGGATATTACGTGTCAAAACAGATAAAGCCCCAGAACTTGGAGACATCTCTAGTCCATAAAAACCAAGATAGAGGAGGCTGCCTGGCTCCTAGAGAGATTTTTACTGATGGTGAAAATGGAAAACCCAATACTAACACTGTTCTTCTGTATAATTTTTCCAAGTTCTTAACGCATTTGAAATATCACTTGTTGCATCTAACCTGACCTCACTAATCTGCGTCGGGCCAGTGCCTGTTTGAGTTGTGTCCTCCTAGGCCCAAGTGACCAGAGAAAGTTCTACCACGCAGGTCTGGGCTGTGTAAGTTGTCTAGTATTCTTTTTGTTAACCAATAATGGTTACTTATTTCAATGTTTGCTAATTAACAAAAAATTTGTATTAATTGATTCCAGAACTGTTCACTGAACATCAGCCATGTGCAAGTGACAACAGCTTATTTCAGGATGAGGCAGAATTGGGAGTACAGTCCCCTGGTTTTTAGATCACCTTGCCTGACTTCAACATTTCCCCATAAACTTTTCTCCTCAAAATGTCCCTGCTACCCTCTCTTACTTTCAATTTCATTTTATACCTACTTAGGTAAAAACCTTATACCTTACCCCTTTCAGGACCGAAACAGACTATTAGTTCTTTTCTTCTCCTGTTGCAAAAATTCACTCAATTTTAAAGTTTCTCTAAAATGCTTCCACCTGCCATCATTCAACCACAAACAGATTCAAATTCATATGGATCACAGAATATCAGTGCTTCTAAGTCTCATACATAAATATATTGATTATATATATACATATTATATAAGTAAAAGAACTAACTTTGGCTAACTTTTATATGATTGTCTCTAATATAAGAGGCATGTCCAGAAGCTATCCAGCCATGTAACAGGAAAAAGAGACATTTATTGAAGAAGATTCAAGATATAGGAAACATTGTACACAGGACAATGATATCTCAAGTCCCCTTCAAAGGAGGTGCCTTGGGACCTCACACAGTTCTCCCAATTGCCGTCAGCTGCCCCGTCCCATTTTCCTGAATCTCACTGATGGTCTGAAATCTCTCCCCTTTCAAAGGTGATTTTAGTTTTGGGAAAAGCCAGATGTTGCAGGGCACCCAATCTGGGCTGTAGGGGGACTGAGGCACCTGGGTGATTTGATGTTTGGCCAAAAATCTCTGCACAAGATGTGATGCATGAGTGGGCACGTTGTTGTGATGAAGCTGCCAGTCACCAGTGGCCCAGAGCTGCAGCCTTCTGAATCATCCAAATAGTTTCCATAGAGGAATGTTCAAGCTTAATGAAAAATTTAATGCAGATTTGTTTTTCTACTCACTCAGTCATTTTGAATGCAACGGCCACACAGTGCACACGCTCACTCAACAGCATCTACCGCCCCCACTGACTAGTACAGTGAAGTTGTCATTGTTCATGCATGCGCACTCCACTCCACTCTCCTAGGCTGCCAGGTGACATAGATGTTGCTCAAACTGTTCTCGTCATATTAACAATGGCTGGATTTTCTCCGGACAGATCTCAGTATGCTTTAAAAATAAACCAGGATGCTGATTTCTAAGAAGATGCATGCCAAAAACACAGCTGGCATACAAGACTAAAGTTATTAGCAACTTTTCATCACATAGCACACTAGTTTTGAATTGTCTTGAAACGTACTTTTGGGTACCACACTTAAAAGCCCATCTCACATTTCCTGAGGCACCTGTTGCCACGGTACCTGGGTGTCCTGAAGAGGTGCCTATTGGGGCTGGCACTTCACAGATGTAGAGGCACTATGTGACCATAAGAAAGGCAGTTTATGGGGGAGGATTATTTATCAGGACTCTGTGGGGACGACTGGACACAGCAATGGCCAAGGGTCTACAGATTTGTGTCGCCACTGATCATGTCTCTGCCCGTTGGCACAGACCTGACCAGTGCGCCTCCTCTTAGCATCCGTATCCGTGGGCACTGACCAGTCACTACGAGGAGGTGCCCCACACTCTCCCTAAGTGGTGCAGGCGCCTTTATACTCACATGGGACTCTGACAGGACTTGCCCCCCACACTGGACAAAGTAAGAGTTCAGAAAGGGCTGACGTTTTGGTGCCCAAGTTCAGCTAAAAGTTGCAAATACAGACAGGTATCCCCGTGAATTCTCCACCTATAGGATATTTAATTCAACTGATCAAGTATTCATCAAATATTCACTAAACACATACTGTGTGGGCCACACTGCAGACACCAAACTCATCACAGCCCCAAAAGGTTTCAAGTGCATGCGTGGGCATTAGAGAACGCAGTCACGGACACCCCAGGTCAAGTGCAGAATGCTATGGAAGAGCCCGACAGGGGGGCGGGGGAGGCTCCACGGTGACTTTGGGTGGCGAACGCAGAACACAATATAGATGATGGGCTGCACAACTGCACACCTGAAACCTATGTAATTTCATTAACCAATGTCACCTGAAAAAACTCAATAAAATTTTTAAAAATTTAGGAAAAAATAAAATAAAAGAACCAGAAAGAGCCAGGCTTGTAGGCGTTAGTGCGTAAGAGAAAGACGGAAAGGCTTCATAACAATGGATACTGTGTGAAAAGTTATAAACGAATGAGATCATAACAGGAGGATGGAGATACAAATCATGTCCACACTCAGGCAACGGGAAGAAGACAAGCAGGGAGACGTAAGAGGCAGAGAGATGGTCTGAAGTGACGGAAGAGCACAGCGCACCATAAAGGCCACTGCCTCATTTCTGAGATCGCAGCGACCCTCGGCTGTAAATAACTGTTTTCCAAAGGAGGCTGGAGAGGGAGAGGGCAGGAACGAGAGGATGTAGGCTGTTTGACCAGAGAGTCTAAGTTATGGGGTCATTCCCCCAGCAGGAGGCAGGGAAGGTGCAGGTCTGTGCCAGACAACGAATGCTGTGGGCATTGAGGAGAATGATGCTAACGGTGCAGAGTGGAAGGTTTCATCTTTTCTTATGTACAAACACAAGAGAGACCCAAAGTATATATACAGGTGATGCCAATCCTTCACCTTAACAATATAAAAGGCTAGCTCACTGATCGTGATTTACTCTGTGTAATTTCTTTGTTTTGTGCTTCTCTCGGTGATTCAGCAGAGACATAACACACAGGATTCAATAAGACAGATAAATGCCAGTACGGCCACTAATAGGCTGTTGCTCCTCCCAAGTTGTCCCCAGGCGTAATAAGCTGCCTAGCTAACGAGTCTGCTAGTAGTGTTTTTAACCCTTCTTTTCTTCCCCAGCAGGAACTTCAACCTTACTGAAGAAAATGACAATAGAAGAATTTCTTAAGGCACATGCTGCCCTGCTAAAGCAAATACTTTATTTCCTACCCCTGCTAGTTTCTGTTTTTATCTTGCTGCTTCGATCCACTATATTTGGATGTGTGAACCATTATCGTAAAAGACAGGGACTGGAGCCTGCGAAGACCTCCACAGAACTTAAAAATGTCTGTCTCGCAGAAACGCATTCAATCAGATGGTAGTGGCTCTTATGTACACGTCACCTTGAAATCACAGAGCCGTGAGATGATGAATACCATTCATTACTAAAGGTACCAGGCATGACAGAGAAAACATTTTTTTAGAGCTTATTTATTTATTTTCAGAGAGAGGGGAAGGGAGGGAGAAAGAGAGGGAGAGAAACATCAATGTGTGGTTGCCTCTCGCATCCCCTGCTGGGGACCTGGCCTGCAACCTTGGCACATGGCCGGACTGGAATCGAACTGCGACCCTTCGGTCTGCAGGTCGGTGCTCAATCCACTGAGCCACACCAACCGGGCACAGAGAAAACATTTAAATGAAATACAAAGGGTAACTATCTTCAAGTAGAGCTGACATCAATAGTTTATTCAAATAGAAATAAAATCACAAAAGAACCAAATAGACAAAAGATATCACACAAAAAAGAAACTTAAACATCTTAATACATTTATTTATTTATATATATGTATATGGCTTTTACATCCTCAATTTCCAAAGACTCCATATTGCCATACTGCTAAATCTAGTGGTCAATTTTCCCATGTTATTTTATTGCTAAATCCAATGGTCAGTTTTCCCATGTTATTCAAATTTTATCTGTCAAACGGGTTTAACACAATCGGTCATTCTCTATTTCTGGATTCTCCTTCACTGGATTGAAGGAGTGTAATTTCCTGGTGTTGCCTGTAACTCACTGGTTGTCTGTCTCTGTCCACTTGTTGGTTCCTACCCCTCACTTGGGTTTTTTAACAGCGGAGTGTCCAGGGCTCAGTCCCTGGACCCCTTTCCTTTTCTGTCTGTACCTACTAGGTTTTCCTACCCAGACGCATGGCCTTAAATGCCCTCCATAAACTGGGAGCTCTGAAGCCCACCTCTCCCCACATTCATCTCCAGATTCACATATTCAGCAAATTGCTCAGTATTAGATGTACGGTAAGCAACAGACTTGGCATCTGTACCACTGTCTCTGGGCTTTTCCTCACCTAGCAGCTCCTCTTACAGACTTCCCAATCTCATCAAATAACAAATCAACTTTTTCCAGTTGTTCAGGCCCAAATCCGCACAGTCATCCCTGACTCTTCTCTCTTCCTCACCATAAATGGTTTGTCAGCAAGTTCTACAGACTCCTCTTTCAGCATATACTCTAAACTGGCTCTTTCTTACCATCTCCCATGCTACAACTTTGATGAGACATGTGATGTCACCCCTCCGCTCAAAGCCCCTCGTGACTCCCCACCTCATGGAGAGTAAGCCTTAGTATTACCGACAAAGGCCCGACGAGATGACCCTGTTACCTCGCTAACCACTCCCCCTAACAAGTTTCTTCCTCATTCTCTACACGTGGTAGCACGTGTGTAAAATTACCCATCACTATTTTCTCCCTTCCATCCATATTCCTTTACAATGTGCCTTTCCAGACACTTCCATCAAGAGGTGTTAATACAAGTCTATTCCCACAACTTGAATTTGTATTCACCTCAAGACTTGCTCTATTCCACAGGATGCAGAAGCAATGACGATGGCGGGGCAGGCGTGCACGGGGCCTCCATGCAGCTGCAGCCCCTCTCTGTTCTCCTGGGACCCTCCCCGGTTGCCATGAGAACAGTGATGGGCAAGCCTGAGGCCGAGACTGAAGACTCGGGATGAGAGAGAAAAGTCAGGTGGCCTAGCTTACCTTACAGGCAGCCAACGTGCCAACGTGACAGCGAGTCCTGTCCACCTGCTGACGTCATCAGCAAGTGTCTACCTGACCTACACACCAGTGAGCCCACGGGATCCGCCTAGCTGTCCCTTAGAACTGCAATCCCCATTAAAACACTGCTGTTTAGAGCCACTAGGCATGGGATGGTTTGCTGCTCGGCAAAAGTGGACAGGTACCCTTCTCAGGCCTGGAAGGCCCTGCCTCTGGACAGCCGAGCGGTTTGCTTCTTCACCGGCACAGGACTTAACTCAGAAACGTCACTCTCTCAGCGAAGCGTCCCCTCACTTCAACTGCTCCCGCTCTGCCACAAAACATGCTCCCTCTCCTCCTGCTCTATTGTCCTCCTTGGTCACCAGTAATGTATTTTCTAGTTTAATTATGTGTGACATTATCTATCTCTATGAAAGTTCAGTGAACTCGGGCATTCTGTTCCCTGCCACATACCAAGGAATATATGATTATTTTTAAAAAGGTAAATACAGAAGAATACAGATTTGGTCCACTGAATTTATTTCTGTATTTGTAATTATGATTGCATTACAAATCACTTCAACAGTGTTTGACTTACAACAGAACCACCGAGGACAGTGTGGTTCAGACTCTACGTGATGTGTCCAACACACCTCTGGTTTTGGTGGCCTTTGCCACCCGGATTCTACCTTGGATCCATCCTGTTAGCGGCATCAGATGCATCAGTGCAGTGTGTGACATGAGCCCTTTCTCCCACTCCCAGAGAATGAATGCCACTTGGAAGGGGCTCACTGCGAATGCCCTCTGGCTGGTACTAGGTCTCATAAGGCCACACTATCTTGTGAACATGTTCTTGTCACTGACTGGCACCAAGCGACAGTGACAGAAAGGTGTTTTTCTGGTTCCTGACACAAAGACCTGCTCTCCAGTCACTAATAACCCACTAATGGACAGTCCGGCAGGACAAAGCCGAATGCTCAGGAGAGGCCCCTAGTGACCAGTGACTTTGCATGAAGTAAAAACCACGAGAGCTGCACACAGAACGAGGCGTCCTAAGCTCCTAAGATTCAGTGGCCTTTTTAAGACTATGCCTCAAGTCAGAAACGTCTTTCTGTCTATAAACTTGTCTTAATTTTTTAATAATAGAACTAAATCTAAAGAAATCTTAAAAAGGCAAATCAAGGACATCTTGTAAAATATTATATTATTGCATTCTCAAAGCAAAGCTGTGTATTTAAACTAGTGAAACATTTTTACATTATTACAAATAAAAAAATGTATTTTCCTACTCAAGGGTCACACAGATTCCGGTTCAAGAAGCCTACATTGTGTAATGGAAGCTGGTCTTGGCCAGATTTCATTCTAACAATTTTTTAAAAAGCAAAACATATCTAAAAAATGAATACCCCCCAAAAATCATGAATCATAAAAGTGGGATTTAAAAGAGTTTATTTAGAAAAAAATATGACAATATGAAGTCAGGGGAAATATACAGAATGCTTGATTGGCAGGCTTTTACGAAACTAAGGAAGCGCACACTATACTTTTTAAAACTCTGGGCAGAATGTTAAGTTTCTCAGACTGAACAAGAGGTATTTTTTTTTATCACTGATATGCACGCAGAAAACTATTTAGCTCCCTCTTTCAGTGTCATGAGGAAAGTGAAGAATAAAAGAATCTCCTACCTGGGGCTTTTACATCGCAGTAAGTGTTAAGTTAGGGAGGGGCACGTGCAGCAGAAGGCTGCAGGAGACTAATGCACAACACTGCACTGTCCTCGGGCAGGAGCCCAGCACTGGTGGCCAGGGCGATGGTGTCCATGGGGATTCGTGGGCACTTTTTGGTTTTGTTTGTATTTCTATTTGCATTTGGCTCTCCCCACTTATGTTTATAGAAACTACCAGGGTGGAAATCTTAAGTGCTCGCTGGAATTCTAAATCACAGTTTAGAAAGTAAGTCAACATTTTTAACACTCATGATTTTTTTATTCTAGTTCCTTACAGTTAAAGATTAATGCCCTCTTGTCAACATTCAAGTTCCCTTTCTCTGACTTTCTCTGGCTGTCTTCTACTTAAGATATGTAATGCCCAGAGTTAAGCACATAAGATATAATATATACACACATGCACAGATAATACATATACATATGCTATATGTACACACACGATGATTTTCTTGGGTAGCACGATGTTTGCTGTTGTATTTTAAACACCCTTTCTGAGATAATTCAGCATGTTCCTGGCTACGGGGGCAAAACTGTTCTTCAAGATCTACAGTCTTAAACAGCTCTCTGACCTCTAGCCCAGGACTGCATGTGACAATTCAGAGCTCCTCTTGGTATAATTGCCATTTGGCTATTTCCCACAAAATGTATGAACTAGCTCTTGTTTAAACTGAATTCCAGCTGTCCCTCTTCTGTGCCCTAACAATAGGAAGGCCATCACCGGCTCAGGTACGATGTCATCATCAACTCAAATTTCAGGTCCTATAATGATGTGTCAACAAATCACACTCCCTCTTGCTGTTGGAGTTATTCTGCTTACTCTTGGTCCAATCACACAGATCCCAAGTGTGATAACAAGAAAACTGTGCAGAAGTACCTAGGGGGGTGTGTGTGTGTGTGTGTGTGTGTGTGCAAGCATGCATGGACATGCATTCACTTAAATGCACATGGAGATCAGACAATTATATACACACATATGTATGAGGTGTACATATATACACATAAATATATATTCATACATATACACATACATGGTATAGAGTGATTGCTCTCAATATTTACTTTTTAACACAGCAATCAAATAATATATTGAATTTAAGCCAAAAATGCGGTGAAAAACATGACTTTTAAAGTATTAACAAGTCCTAAAACAATTCAATTTTTTTTAAATAAGTAAAATTAAAGGAGCCATGTGTTACTCAAAACTTTTGACAGACGACCCAGGCTTCCCTTAAAAATCTTCTGAAGGTCATTTATTTCTTAAGACCCCATCCACAGTCAGGAGGGGAAAAGGGTTTTTTCGTGAACAAACTGTATGCCATAGGCTAGCCATAAAGACCAATGCCTCTGATTGAATTTAGTGGTAAGCGGATTTTCTGCAGTGGCTGAAAGTGACCTCACACTGGAAATTTATTTTGACTCCATGCGTGATCTGACAAACACAGCAACCACGCACACACATCCCCCCAACACCCAAAATGATTCAGAGCTCCTCGTGGATAGCCCTGAGATCTCTGATTTACCGCATTTGATAACCAACAGACTGAAATATATCACTAAACTAATCCAATCAATAATTCAAGATAAATATGTCCTCCGAGTTTGCCGTGTAGGGATCTTTAATACCAAGACCTTAGTATAAATTTTCTTTTAAATGTGCTAATCATTTTTACCTTCCATCATTTTGATTTAGCGATCCAATAATGTTGGCTTGCTTACAGACTTCAGTAATTTGATTTCATAAATACTTTTTAATAGAAACTGGCCAAAGCAAGGGAGTAAATGTTGCTTAAGGCTAGGCTTATAAAAATCAAGCCAGACCAAAGACTTCTGGCTTTCCTTAAGCAAAGTGCATACGTGTTTCCTTCCTATATGAGGCGAGCAAAAGTGGTTTGCAGTTGTTCGTATGGAGGAAGACATACAGGACTTGATTATTACAACAGCTTTATTGACTCAAAAGAATGCCACAGTGGGACAGTGAGCCCACTGCTGCCCGCCCCTGCACATGGTAAAGCATACTGAAAGTACATTTTTCAACTGGGCCACTAAATGCTTGAACATTAGTTAAGATAAATCTAAGTCACTGAGAAGACTGTAGTCGCAGGCAGACCGAAATCAGCCATCACGTATATTGGGGTTCATCAAGGTCACAATGTATGTGTGGATGCTTATCACTGACTTACTCCATGATAGTCTTATATTTATTACCTTATCCCATAAAAGCCTCACACTATTGAGCAGGCTTTTGCAGAATTTTCATTAAAATACAGCAAATACTGGCTTTACATAGGAACCACTGCTACTATTTATACAACCTGAAGGGCTCAATTGACAATTTTGATTTTTTTTTTTTTTTTTGGTTCTAACTAAAAGAACTAACATTCGCCATGAAAGACATACTTGAAAAAATAAGAATTGTCCTTTTAGTTGGAATCTGTTAAGAATCATCCACCAACTGCACTGAATAAACAAACAGAACTACAGTGTACCATTAATGACCACTCCTCAGCACTGAACAGGGACAAAAACACCGATGCAATGGCATGGATGAATCTCCACAGCATTCATTCGGTAAGTGAAGAAGACAGACGCAGCAGGCCACAAACTGTGGGACTCTATGTATGTGACATTGGAGAAGGCTGCAGGAGCCAGTGTGGATGTTGGGGTCTACCAAGGGACAGGAAGGAACCCTTTGGGTGACGGATATGTTTTAACCTTGACTGTGGTGGCGGATAAAATGGTATAGCACTTCAAAACTAATTGGACTGCAGGCTTAAAATGAATGCATTCTATTGTATGAAATTATACCTGAGCAAGCTGATTAAAAACCAAAGAGAACCAGAGAAGCCAAACACTACATTTCTTCAGTCCAACCACAATATGCAAAGTGCCTACTACCTTTCTAAGAAGTCGCACAATTACCGCGAGCAGAATATTAGCTGTGACAAGAAGACTTACAGCTATTGCCTGAAACTGCATCGTATGCATATTCAACTCTTCCATCACTCACCATACTACCGCTTTGAAAGGCCACCCTCTGTCCTCCCAGCTCATCCAGATCTTGTATAACCAGCCCAAATAATGGGTTTCCTCATGGAGACTTCTCTGGCTGCCTCAGGAGGCAGTGGTCTCCCCGTGAAATGTCAGCGATGGAGAAACTACAGCCTAGGAAGTGACACTACGTGCCAGGCGTCTCAGAGCAGTCACGTCACAGAGTCAGATTCTGAGCCCAGACCTAACTAGTGAGTCCTGCACGCCCTCTCACCACCCCACTCCCAATCTGGGGCAACAGGGAGCCGGCGGCAGGGAGGCGGGGGAGGACGGGGGGCGGTACTGGGGAGGCTACAGCCACCTGCAGTGAGATGGACAGAGAGCAAAACTGTTACTCACAGGTAGACTGAGGGACAAGCCATTGATTTCTTCAAGGGTGTATCAGATTCTTGCTGCCAGACGCCTGCTGTAATTCTATTGATAAAGTTTTTCGAAGCTAATTTTTAACAGCCAGCCTCCCACCTTATTCAGTTATTTAAATTATATTTTGAAATTGGTGTGGGGGACAGGGTTAATTTTAGAGTTAGAGTTACAACAGGCATCCTCTCCTCCCACTTGATCACTCTGAAGAGTGGTATCGATTTACTAATGAGGAAGTTGGAAGGATATATAGAGCTAGAAAGTGCGCAACTGTAACGAGGAGAAAATGAACGGAGAGGAACGAGAAAGCAAGAATGAACCTCGCTCTCTGTTCGAGCACCACGGGCTCTCCTCTCCTCACCCCACCGCTGTCACTGCGGGTCGAACTGAATGCTCATCTGTGTGAATCCAGGGAAATTCTGCTGGGGGCTCAGCTTTTACATTGAACAGAAAAGCAACGCCTGAAATTCTGAGCTAACCTAGAACGATGTTGATATAAAAATAATCTTCTGCAGGACATCACATTTCAGGGTTATATTCATCAATCACAATGAGAAAACTGACCTAAAAACAATACTCACTCCCATTTCAAATTTGTACCCTCTAATGACACCAAAATTCATAGCAATATGTTAGACTATTATGCTGATGGGTCTGAGAGTCTCTATGTCCCACAAAATCACAATTAAAAAAAAGTTTCATATTCAGCACTGGTATTCATGTTGGTAATTCAAATACCAATGAATTCAAAGACAGGGATCTTAGTTTCACGATAAGAGGCTCTTTCTGATAGAAATTAGAACGCAGTGACTTTCTACAAATAAAGTGGAACTTTTCCTATACATGATTTCACACAAAACATGTGTAATCTTTTTAGATGCAAGATGATCTGGTTTATACATACTAATAAGATATAAAATTATCCAAATTTTCTTTTCTACATCAAAATACTTCCAACAGTTGATATTATAGCCTAGAAATCCCTGGCTGAAAAAGAAGCTTAGTCTTTGTGACATTTCTGCTAAGGTATCGATGAAAAAATCACTAATTCAGTAAATTTGCGGGTGCTCATTAGTGTTCTAGATATTATGAGGAATGTAAGGAAAGTTAATTATGATCTCTGCCTCGAAGGAGTTCACCATGCAGAGATCAGAAACATCTACACATAGGTAAATCACAAGGCAAAATGAGAAAGTAAATAATTATAAAGGATTGTGCAAAGTTAAGGGACCAGAGACCACTAGAAATTTATAACCCAGGAGAGGATGTAAGTCCTCACAGCTCTAAATCAAGGCAACGTGAGCCTGACACTGTAATTTACAGGCATTATCACAGTGTAAGTGATGCCGTGTCCCGTCAGGCTGGACGAGGAGGGAGTCCTGGGGCGCAGCTTCACGGAGAGGGCTGCACGAGAAAGGCCAGCACGTGGGGCCGGTGCGGCATGGGACCCGTGTGCACGGACTGATCAGAGGGTGGCAGCCGACAGGAACGGACGGCGGGCAGTGCCGACATGTACAGCTGAAGGGCAGCCCAAGTCTGGCCGGCGCCCAGGCAGTGAGGGGAAGGGCTCTGGGGGAAGGCAGAGAGGAAACGGGGCACGGCCGAAAGACGAGTGAGAGCCGGCGCTGATTCTCAAGGTACTGAGTTTAGATTTTACCCAGGACACGAGGGACGGG
>CM052549.1:77348071-77365077 GCA_028533065.1 Trachops cirrhosus
ATTCAAACCACCACAGCATCATTTTCACAATAAGAAAGCAACATTTAGGACTTCTTCATGCAAAAAGAACCCCCGATGAAGAGAGAGAGGCCGTTCTCAGGGCTGAAACAGAGCCAAACATTTACGGCAGGCGGAGTGGAGGGCTGCGTGCAGCAGAGGAATAGGACCTCAGGCCAGCCCTGACCGCTGCCTCAGCTCTTCCCTCCGTTACTGCCCGCATCGGCCCTCCTTCCGTTCTCCGTGGGTGAGCGTCTCGCTTTGTCTCCCCCTGGAGCTGATTTTCAAAACACTCATGTCACAACGACAAGTATTACACTGTAGATGCGGACACAACAAATAAACCAGTAAGAACCAACAAAGCAGGGGTCCACAAATGATACTTGGCTTCTTAAAACTCATGAATATTGTCTTCCTTTTTCATCGTGAAGCCCTTCTGTTAAAAAATACAATTAACAGGAATCATGTTCAGTCACCTGTATCCAATTAGTTTCTCAAGTGAGGGTCTGGATTTAATAAGATTTATTGAAAAGGTTTAATTCCCCATGGGGTGGTTGGCTTCACTCAGCTCCCTGCTGGAGACTCAGAAACTCAACCCTTATTCAGGACAGCCACATCCGTAAGTATCAGAGAGGGAATCAAGGCAACTACATTATTACAACTAGAAAATCAACTAGAAGTATATTTTCTTACTGAACATCTTTACATATGAACAACCGGTTATTAGATAAATCTTCTGGGAAGACTTCCATAAGATTACTTATAAATGTGTTAAGACATATCAGAAATGATTATTTCGAAATTTGGCAAAACTAGAGGTGCTGACTTCCCCAGTCTGGTAATCTGTTTTGCTTTTACATGTGAGTTAGTGCTGTGTGTTCTCTCTCCCACTCGTGTCCAGGCCAATCCAATAAAAGTAACCAGCACAGAACAATTTTTTCCACAAGCATGCAAGATGTCCTTATGATCAAGGAGCAGGTGGGAAGCACTGCGTCACGGCCCTCCACAGCTCTTGTTTAGAACATTGTGCTCACGAGCGACACCTACCGTCAGAGAACCAGTGCTCAGGCCCAGATCGCCTGCCAGCAAGCGAGCTTCCGCCAGGAACGAACACCACCCAGTCCATCATCTCCTCGTGGGCATTACGCTGGGCCCTGGACTAAATGGCCTAGGCACTTTTCACAACACCTACTTGAGTATTTTCTCACACACTGTCCATGCCAGGTCTTACTGAATACAGTCAGAGGAATCCATTCAGTTAGAAACTAAAGAAGCACAGAACGTCACAAATTTAAATCGTTTCCTAGGCGGCCACTAGGGCTCCCTTCTTTGACAAAGCACTCCACCCCCTGGATGCTAGCGTGCCCAGCCTCGAGGACACAGGCCGTCCTCCTACAAGACGCTTTCAAAAAGCAGCTCCAACTTCAGAAACCTAACATTAAAAACTCTGATGCCATCAAGATGTATTTTACATAATTTCAAAATACACATATTCGCACTTATATTGTATGATAATATTTTCATTTTATTTTTTGTAGCATGAAGGTAATTTCTCAAACTTGAAACATTTCACCACATTTAATAACATATGATAGAAGTGAAATTAATTTCACAGCTAGTCTACTTATATAGACCATAAATTCTTGTGTTTGCCAAGAGGTTTGCCTATAAAAATGTTGCCAATGAGCTAGATTTAAATTTTGCTTTCAGCGATGCATCCTTTTTTTCTAAAAATAGCTCACCATGCAAAGATCAGGAAAGCCAGACAGCACACATAACAAATCCTTAAGAAATAAATTATTCATCTCCTAAAATATATGCGTGTGTGTGTGCATAACTCAGAAGTAACTAAGAGGAAATTGCACTGAGCTTTGCTTGACACCAGATATAAAAATCTCCCATCTTCTACAACTGAACTTGTGTTCTGCCTGCAGGAGACCAGTTGCATCCATTTAAATTGCATCGCAACTCCAACTGCCACAGGACGTTTTATTGTAGTCAATGTTTGAAAGCTTCACAATCACACAACTTGGCGAGCGCCCGCCTCTCACTGTCTCCCTGGGATCCCGAAGGAAGAGGAAAAGTCACCACTTACTGGGAGAGAGCAGAGTCACGTGCAGAGCAGAAGTCGAGGTGTCGCAGACCTGGCTGGGAGACAGCTTACCTTTCCCTCTCTCTGTCCGTGATGTCATACAAGCGGTTGGCCCCTCCGTCAGCACAGGCTCTTAAAAGAGCTTCACATGGGGGGGAGGAAAGAAAACAAAGAGCACGTGAATACAGGAAGCTGAGAGCAACAGCTTCCAAATTTTAAACGTTAAAAAACAGGCACTCCGACAGTCGCACTGCCCTGCTCAGATCACTTCGCACCCAGCCAGCACGGCTGCTGGTGCCAAAGGGCTTGCACGTGGGCAGACCCAGGGACACAGCCAGCGCACACGGCGCCTCTCCTTCCTGCCTCCTCTTCTTTCCCTCTTAGGAGGAATGTGCTGTCCTCAGCATCCCTGGGAGCCTGTTTTTCCTTCTCCGGGACAGAAGGTAGACCTCACACTCAGGAACAGTCATAACTCTGTCCCCCTTTTTTAATGTTTAAGGTATGTTCCATGTAGAGCTGGTATTATGGGTTTCTAGACTTTATGGGGATATACAAGGTTTCTTTTAAAAATAAATCATAAGCACAACATCCTAAGTTTATATGAAAATAGTAAGTAACTAATAATCCATACAATGTGCGAACTGTGTAGAAACTGTGAAGGAGGTACCAGGCGGACTGAAACTTGCCAAGGACTACGATAGTCAAGCCGGACGGGCTGCCCTGCGGCTGGGGCTTCCCTCGGCGGCTTTCCAGCGCCTTCTCCCTGCTGCCTCTCCAGCGTTGAGGCCGCTGAGCTGGTATCAGACACTGATATCGGCATCAGGTATTAGGTGCTGCTCTAAGTCCTGCTGATGCTCCTCGACACTTACTTCATCTACAGGCTGCTGCACTTGTTGTCGTCACTTCTCTAATTTCTAATTTTCCTAGAAATGCTTGTTTCTCAGCCTCGCTTCCCTCTCCCATCCTTTCTGTAACACCCTTTATCTACCTAACACCTTAAGATCAAACCTTATCTTTTATTCTGGGGGATGAGAGAGCAGGCAGAGGAGTCTGAGGCTCTAAGTCCTCACCCCACAGACCAGAGCCCTGCCTCCTGTCCCCACACAGCCGGGAAAACAAGAGTTACTGCGTCGCACAGATCAGTGAGGACCTTGGGGCCCAGCACCTTCAAAGGAGACAAATTATTCTTCTCAACTACAGCTTCACTTGATGGCACTGAGGAAATCCCCTTACCTTTCTGCAAATTTCACTACACATTTAAAAGAGAGTTTACAACATCTACCTCCAAATTTCCAGGTGTTTAATAACAGGTAGGCTATTGTAAAGGATTCTAATTGGCCATATTGGCAGAAACAAAAGTCCCGCTGTATTTTCCACTGATCTACAGTGAACTATTTTCTTTGATCTGTATCAGAAACAAAATAGAGGGCAAGTGGCCAAAAAGATATTCCTTTTGTGCTTCAGCTTTTTCTTTTGTAAGTGAGGATTACATCGACTCTGACGTAGATTATTAGGCAATTAATGATTTAATAAACATACACAGTGCTCCTCACAACACTGGAACACAGCAAGCACTTAGTAAACAAGAGTCCCGACATGGGGTCCCCAGAGGGGTGGAGGGCACTGGAGGGCAGGGTGAAGGGGTGAGAGGGACAGACTGCCTGGCAGTTACAGAGCAGTCGCAGGGATATAAAGTCCAGCACAGGGAATGCAGTCAGCAATACTCTAATAATTACGTATGGGGCCAGGCAGGTACTGGAAATTTTAAGGTAATGTAAAGTTTGTCTAGCCACCCTGCTGTATACCTGAAACTAATACAAAATCACATGGAATGTCAACTGTAATTGAAAACAAGTAAAAAACTATAGCACTTTGATGTGGTTCTAGATGCACATAAGGGAAATTCTGATGATCATGTTATATAAAGGGGAGGGTAACAGGATACAAAGGGAGGTAAAAAGGAAAACAAAAATAAATACAAGTCCTCTTCTCCCATTTTTGTTAGAATGAAAATACAGCCTAGCCCTGCCTGCGTGGCTCAGTTGGCTGGAAGGCTGTCTCGTACGCCAAAAGGTGGTGGGTGCAATTCCTGGTCAGAGCGCACACCTAGGTTGTGGGTTCGATTCCCAGTTGGGGCATGTGTGGGAGGCAACCAATCAATGTTTCTCACTCTTTTTCTCTGTCTCTCTTTCTCTCTCTCTGAAATCAATAAACATATCCTCAGGTGAGGATTAAAACAAAATACAGTCTACAAAGCCTTGTGTTGCTAGAAAAGGAAAGCCTGATATCGAAGATGGACATCTCATTTTGCCAGTTACCAACAATACTCAGTTCCTGATAAGGAAAGGCACCCAAATTCAAACTAAGCCACAAAACCAACTGCATAAGATTAGAATATTCTGCACATTTTAAACAATAACAAAACCTAAAAGTTCAAAATCATCAAAATCTAAAAAGGAGAGATCATCTCATGTATAAAATATGGCTTAGAAACAGATGGTAAAGTATTAATAATTACCCTCGGACTGTACAAAACGATTCTCTGTAACCAAAATTAACACATACATGGGATCCTTTTATGTAAAAAGTGATTCACGGAGGCAATATGAAAATCTAAGAAATAGCTTTTAGGGGCTAAGATTATGAAATAGAGTAACTTGTCAATCTTTCACAGTATATTATTTTGCCAAGATCAGTTGAGTTCAACATTTATACCAATTATGTGCCAGGCCTCATCTCGAATAGAAAGATGAAAAACAAACAGATCGAGCCCTCCAGGCTCGCATTACAGCAGAACAAAGAGCAACAAGCAAACACATGCTCAACATACCGCAGACTCTAAGCCGTGGGAGAAGGAAAGCAGCAAAACGCGGTGGCAGGGGGAGGGGAGGAGAGCGGGATCTCAGTGGGTGACGCTGGGAAACTGCTTACTAATAAATCTGGTTCAGCTAAGACCAGGGCTACGTTTACGATCCAAAACCTTTTTCCAGTGCCTGTTACTTCTCATCCCTAGATTTAAATGGATAGTTTAGAAGAGTTGATGAAAAGAGAGATAACTAAGTCACAGAAAGTAAATTTGTCCACATTTATTCCTGTTTTAAATTTAAAGAGAGCCGAAGTGACCATCGTGAGATCCTCTCTCTACCTAGATGTTGGATTGCAACTTGTCTAAAAGGAACAAGTTCCAGTCCATCCCTAAAACTATTTTTTAATAAAACTTGATTAAAAGTGATGTGTTCTAACACACTTAAAATTTTATTAAAAGAGTGTTTTAACTAGTTCAAAATATTTTCCACATGCAGACTTAAATAGAGCTGCATTTGAAAAACAGAAATCTTCAAGCATATCATAAATAATGTTGGCATAAATTCACTGATACCATTTTGGAAAATGAAGAACAAAACATCACTGCCAATGGAAGCGCCCAACTAAAAGAACCAGAAGTAGATGACACTCTTTAGTAAGATATTTTTGGTAAATCTTAATGAATCAGCCTCAAAAATATGCTCACTCCATCACCATTTAAATTGTTCCAAGCTTTAATGAGCAGAAGTTACTGCAGAAGTTGTCTTTTAATGTAAAACTTCCTTGGCTTATTCAGCCAAATCTCTGCAGGTTCGTCACATACTATAATTTCAATGGCTGAGAGATCATTTACTATGCATCAGGTTGACAAACAGCTCAACACTAAAATGTGTTAAAATCTCTAAGCTAACAATTTTTTTTGGGGACTGGTATAATGTAAGTTAATGTCACCTACACAATGAAGAGTTTCAGTCACAATAGAGGTTAATTGGCTATTTTATTAATTCCCACTGAAAAAGTTGGACAAATACAATCTGACTTTCTGCAGAGTAGACCATTAAATTAGTTCCAAGCATTAAGGTGTAAGAAAAAATAAAGTAAAATTAAAGAAATACTTTTCAGTTTCAGCTAACTAAAAGAACACCAGGTATAGAAGATTTCAGTTCTAGTCCAGATCAAGTACTTTCTAGTCCTATGACTGTGAGGTAATTCGAAGAGTGCCGATTCTAATGCAAAATGAAGATTATCATATACACTTCACCAAATGCACAAAATTTTTCAGAGACTGGAGAGCATGTGGAAACAAATTTTATAACATCCTATTGATGAGGCTACAACTTAGAGGGTCAATGTGGCAGATATATATGTATACAAACTTACACGTGCATGCCTTTTGACCCAGAAATTCTATGAAAAACTAGCAGCAAACTTAAATGGGCACCAATTAAATATCGGTAAAATATATTTTAGCCCTATTATGGAACCATAAAAAAGAGCAACTCATATATTATGTTCATTTTATCTCTTATAAGATAAGATATCTCTTGGTCAAATCTTCTTTGCAGTAGCAACTCAAATGGATAGGATTAACTTTGCCAAAGGTAACTTTGTCAAGGTTTAGCAAGTAAATATATTGATCAACGGTAAAAGCACAAACAAAAAAAAGAACCCACATAAGATACTGTCATCTTATATATAAAATGATAGTGGTACTGATTTTTACTCATAAAATTTAAGCAGAAAAATTGGTTACAGTGGCACTTCTGCAGAAGAGGATGGGTTTGGAACAAAGATCCATTTTTTTGCACAACTAGTTTTCTTTCAGGGAACCCCACTCTTGCATCCCAGCCTACACAAGGCATTGAGCCCACACCCAAACGGCTCAATCCAGGCCATGACGATGCCCTGCCCGGAGGACTGACTCAGAGACCGAGATGTGGTCCAACCACAGATAATGAGACCGACAGACTTTCCAGCGTCCCTTTACCACTGCCCTGCACCCTGACAATGGAAGCCTGGGTCTGTGACCTACTGCAATGACCCAGAGATGAAGGCCACACAGGAAGGCGGAGCCAGGAGACCAGAGCACTGCTTGCGTCCCCAGAGCCATGCACCAGCGAGGCACCAGCCCCGGGAATGTCTTCTCCAAAGACCATCCTCTCCAACCTGTGCTGCACCGAGCCCTTAGGAAGAGCTGGACGTTTCTGTAGATAGTTTGCCTATTATTTTATACAGTATCACCAGGAAAGCCTTGATTATGAGCCAAACCAGTTAGTTCACGGACATGGTTAACAGACGGACTAGCAGGCTGCCCCTATCGAGGCTTTATTTCACGTGGACAAACTTTCACGGAAAGCCTTGCAGGGAAACACAGGCTCTCTGAGAGACACAGCAAGAACTCGGCTCCCAGGAGTTCCGCCATGCTGGTGAACTGCTGCCTGGAGAACTCCGAGTTTCAGATGAAAGGGTTTATTGATGCTCTGTTCAGGTGCAATTATAAAGAAGCTCACATGGTTTGTGATACCCCCACACAGTGAGTGGGATGAGTACAGAATTATTCTTATTCCAAATAAAAGTGGTGTTGATGTTGTGCATCTGCACGCACAGTCCTGTCCCTGTCCCAGTGACCTGGCTGACACCACGTGAGGGACATTTGTGTGACCCGTAGGTGAACATTGCTGTGTAAATTCTATTTTCCTTTCTCCTCCTCCCTAGTTTTGTGCTACAGAGAGAAAGTATGAAATTTCCTCATTCTTGATGCTATTTATGAAGTCGACAAGCAGTACCTCTTTAACACTGAGTGACCCCAAATATCTCATTATTAAAAAATGTTAAAAAGAGCCAAATTTCAAGCTGTCTGCTTATCCTAAAGCAGCATAGGAAAATTCTCAAAGATGAGTAAAGCTCACAGTGTGTAAAAACTGCAACTAGCTAAGCTGCACACAGATACATGGGCTTGTATGTGAAGCTAGCACATGCACACTTGTCCAAATGTGAGCTGTCGGAACGATCAGAGCTGAGTGCATTCTCACCATTACATCTTTACTAAAGACTGCCACACTTCAGGGACAAGGTGGCACATGCGCACATTCACAGTCTGTGAGGACTAGGAAAACATAACAGACCCGCGTCGGTGCTGCTACTGTACAGGGTTGCCGAGCCTTGGCCCAATTCACAGTTCGGGCCTTTGTTGTGTGGGGTGGTCCAGTACATTGTCGGATGTTTGGCAGCATCCTTGGCCTTACCCACTAGATGTGCAGAGCATCCCTGCATTGCAACCACCAAAAACATCCATAGACAATGCCACATGTCCCCCCCCCTGGGCAAAATCACCCCCAGTCAAGAACCAGCGCCCTAACTGGAGGACCACTTACACCTCAACAGTCTGTCCCGAGTTACAGTGTACAGCTGCTAGTTCATTTTGCTCACGGCTGTTCTCTAAACTTCCCATTTAAAAGCAGGACTATCACCCAGAAACTGTCTACCGAGCTACCGAAGTCACGTGAATTAGCAAATCAACTCATGTCCCAGACAACTGCCTTCATGCGTATCCCAGACTGGACACAAAACGACCATGCTCTCCTCAATTTTAGATTCTGAAGCATCAGGAAGGCCTCCCACACAATGAGCACGTGCGCTGATGTCTGTAATACTCTGGTTAACCTTCTAGCACGACTCCACTCCCTCTCTATTTGCTTCCTGCTCATTTGAGACCCTGTTACCAAGTTATTGCCACCAGTCACAACAGCCAAAGTCAGGTCCTCCTGACTGTCTTCTGGGATGTGCTGGGCAGCTCATACCATCCCCCACGTCAGACGAGAAACCTCCATCACGCTGATATCACTTTAGACAGTGAGCCTGGGCAGTGACAGCTTCTATTAGCTCAGTTCGCTTCCTAGCGTACAAACACGGGCAAAGTGGCCGGGACAGAATAACGAGACGTGGCCGATCTCTACAAATAAGCAAAAAGAATGAGACACCTGGAACCGCCAAGAGTTGTAACAGAAGTAAACGGCAACAATGGTGGCTGGTCCAGTTGGCAAAAACAAAAGCTTTATTGTTGCCTTTTTTTAATCACTTTGTGGATGCAGATAAATTACACAACAGAAGAACGCAGGGATTTGGAACAGATTTCCCTCCTTTTCCTATTTCTTTGGCACAAGAATCCCTTTCCCTCTCCTTTCACTTTATGGATTAGTGGTAATAGATCTCAGAACTTATACGCAAGGCACATTTCAAATGAGGGATTTATTGTTGCATATATCAAAAATGCAAATGTACCAAAATCAGATTGTTACACAAAAAAATGACAGATTTCTTATTTTGTAGAGATAGAAAAATACCCAATCTGATCATCTTCTACCTCTTCTAGCACCTTTGAAGTCTTCATAGAAATATTTTAACACGATATACTGAGTGTTTCTAGTAACACATCTATTTAGCTAAATAATAAACAATTATTATTGTTTATTATGTAAACAATAATCACTAAATGCAAATAGTAAAATAGCTTAAGTAACTCAGCAATTCAGCCTTACTATGAAATAATTAGAAACTCAAAAGTAATCATAAATTTTTACTGCTAACTAATATAAGATTTTCACATGATAATCTTAGAACTTGACCATGCTCTTTTTCCAACTGAGCACAAACAATAATAAGCTAATCCTTCTTCCTGCTTAGGGAAAAAGGGGGGTTGCTGTCTGAAGGGTCTGAGCAGAAAGAAGAGGAGAAAAATTAGGGATAATATTTCTAGAAAAAAGATGGAAGAAGAATCACTGGATTTATGTTAAGAGCAAGACTTGAAAAATTCGTACCCGGCCTTCAGGTCCAGAGTTACAACCTTGTGGGAAAAAGCACAATGAAAGAGCAAAGTGCCTCGGAAGGTGAACAAATGCCTTATTAACTACCACATGTCTGTCACAGGGCATTCTTAGAGGTGAATTAATCTTAGCCTTTAAAACATAATTTAGGAAGGCATAAAAAAGCTCATTTTTAAACATAATTAAACGGCAGCCAGCTGCTCTGGAGTTGAGTCAGATGATGCAATGGCTGGAGGAGAGAAGCCGAGGGCAGTCAGAGGCCCCGCGGAGCCGGACACAGCAGCGTCCCAAGTGCAGCACAGCGTCCAGGGGGTTAGGGCCGAGGGGTCTAGCTTTAACTTCCATGTTAAAGGTCATTCCTCCTTTCCGGCTGCGAGCAGGTTCGGGGGAGACATGAGTAGAAGTAAAGAGCTCAGTCAGGAGGCTATCGCAGAGCCCAGGGAAGACGGCGGTTTGTGGTGTGTAAGGCAGGGAAATGCAGGTGTGCTTCAAGACCTATTTGGGAGGGGGACACCTGGGTTGGCTAAGACACTGGGCGGGAGGGTGGTGAGAGGCCATCAGAGATGACCCTCGGGGCCTTTACCACTGTTCTGTGTAACAGTGGAGCCAGAATTAGAACCTGGGTCCACCTGGGAATAAAGTCCACGTTGTTTCTGTGACACAGAACACCTCCGCTGTGCATCTGAGATGCTCAGTAAAACAAACGGAAGTATGAGTGTGAAACAACAGAGGCTTGGATCTGAAACGCCTGCTTCACTGGTCGCAATCACGCGTGTGGCTGCTCCAATGCACCAGGACACATGGTAAGGGCCAGAGACGTTCGTCTCTGCGGACCCGATAGCCCGTTCAGAGGGCTCACTTCACGGCTTACTAGGAGAGGACGGAGAACAGGCTGGAGAAATCCTGAAAGAACTTCTGAATACTGCAGTCACTTTCACTGACTTGAGCATCCCAGGGAAAACACAGTCTGCCTCCCGTCTCCATCCGGGGCCAATCAGGGGCCACCACGCAGAGATTTCAACAGAGCGAGTCATGTGGGAAAGCGGCTGGAACAGGAGAGAATGACTCGCAGCGATGGAGTGACAGAGGGGTGAAGGCAGAGAACAGAGGACAGAAGGTGCTGGAAGCAGACGACACTGGAAAGGGCTCGGCGGTGGGACGAGCTGGAAAGTCGCCCTCCGATGAGCTCTGGACTCCATTCCCAGGGAGGTGCCAGCCCTGGAGCTCCCAGTGAAGCCCTCTGAAAAGGTGCTGGAGAAAGCCGGCCAAGAAGGGTGCCCCATCTGGCAGTAATCTGTCGAGTCACCACCTGATGGGGGTGCCAGGGGAAGGCGACCAAAAGGGAAGGTGACAGGTGCGACTGAGCCCAGGCACTGCAGAAAGACTGGGTGCTGCAAGGCACGTGCCGTGAGGAAGACACGGGACTGGAAGAGAAGCCCTGCCGTCCGGCAGTGCTCTTCCCACCCTCTGCTGCCACCACGGGGTGTCCTGCTCACTTCACTGCAGGGGAGAAACGCTTCGAAGGGCTGGCGCCATGGCCACAAGGCAGGTGGGGTTGTGGAGGCTCAAGGCAGAGCTGGTAGGCAATAAATGGATAACTCTGTGAAAGTTATCTGACAGTGGGTGTTTATGCAGTTGGCCATTGCCCAGCTGTTTCAATGCCCTGAGAAATCTAAAGGAGCCCCCTCCTGCTTCCCGTTCTGGTGGCTTGCTGTCTCCTGGCTGCCCTCAAGCCCAGTGCCACCTGGCGCAACAGCCTTCCGTCAGTGCTGGTTGCCCTGAACCGAGATGCACCACAGCCAAGCCATCTTTAAAAGGCACAGGCTACTCCAGATTTTAAGGCACGATTTATCTTAAGTCATGAGGGTACACAAGGTCCTGTGGGACGCTGAATGTATTAGGTATTTTCCCACAGGGGTTAAACTCCTAGCCTGAAATACACAGAACAAAGTAAGCTCAGTTATAAAGTGTACTTTTGTGCTCGTGTACATCAGAGGGCACCTCTCCACCTGTGTGCCTTTTGCAGCAAAGGACTGAAAATAATTCACGTGAAGTGTACTGATAAAGAAAAATATCTCATGTTTTTAATCCTAAATTTTTCCTTTAAAAAAATATATAGACCCGAAGGAGATCCTCTGAATGTACAAAACATAAAATTTAGAACCATACATCAAAGAACAAGATAACACTTCCATGACCTCCAACAAGAATTGCCAGCTTTTATCATTCAGCACTTTGTGTTATGAAAAAGTATGTAAGATTATACTCCCTAGACCCTAGATCTTGCTCTCATGACCAACCAAACTGCTGTTGGTTTTATTCTTACAGTTTTTAAACTTGTATATGGTATACATTTGCATCAATGAACACTATATAATACTGTGTAATGGGTTTTTAATTGTTAAAAGGTGTTCCAAAGTTCACTTTTGTCACTAAACATTATGTTTTTGAGGGAAAATACTAATCTAATTCACCAGGTTCATTTAACTCCTGTAGAGAGTTAATGAATGTGTTAAAAATATCTGATCTATTAATAGACATTTAGCTGGTTGATATGTTCTTACTATTTTAAAAAACGCTGCGATTATCACTTACATGCCTCCTCGTGTACAGAGAAAACCTTCCCTCAAAGGTATGTGCCTAAGTGGGTAATCACTGGGTCTTGGAATATGCACATTATCACTTTTACTACATAAAACCAAATCGCTATACAGAGTGCACTGATTCACACAACTTGATCAATTTTATTCGTTCACCAGCAAACTAAAGCAGACACACCGACCTCTATTTGTTTGAAAGAGGTGCCCATGGGACTTGATTATAAGTTTGAATACAACTGTCGTGGTGGCAGCAGCTTAGTCTCTCAGTAAAAGTGAAAGGTGCCGACTGACCAGTGCTGTGAATCAGGGACACCGGCTGGAAAGTACACCCTGGATGGAGATGGGCCGCTCTCTTTATTTCTGCTCCCTTCTGTCCCCTGCAATAAATCCTCGGTGACTTATCTCTTCAAAGCATGCCCCCACTGCCCTCTGCATTAGTCAATGTGCCCTAGTTCTCTTCACAGGAGGCGCCGATGCTACTAGTGATCAGCACCAATCTAAGCATACTCTCCCCAGTATGTTCTTTCCGCTCGTTCCCTCGTCTGTAGGCACACACCGAATGAGCACCAACTGCAGCCAGAAATACAGCAACATGCAGGCACGGCTCCCGCTCTCAAGGGAGCCCCAGTCTAGAGCCAAGCAGTGTGGCGCACCGCGCAGTGTGGTGTATTATACGGTGTGGGACGCTGTGCAGTGTGGTGTATTATATGGTGTGGTGCACCGTGCAGTGTGGTGTATTATGCAATGTGGGACACTGCAGTGTGGTGTATTACATGGTGTGGCGGTGTGCAGTGTGGTGTATTACATGGTGCGGTACACCATGCAGTGTGGTGTATTATACGGTGTGGGACGCTGTGCAGTGTGGTGTACTATACAGTGCGGTATACAATACAATGTGGTGTATTATATGGCATGGCGCACCACGCGGTGTGGTGTATTATATGGTGTGGTGCACCGTGCAGTGTGGTGTATTATGCAGTGTGGGACACTGCAGTGTGGTGTATTACATGGTGTGGCGGTGTGCAGTGTGGTGTATTACATGGTGCGGTACACCATGCAGTGTGGTGTATCACACGGTGTGGTGCACCGTGCAGTTGTGGTGTATTACATGGTGTGGCGTACCGAGCAGTGTGGTGTATCTTATGGTGTGGCGCACCGTGCAGTTGTGGTGTATCACATGGTGTGGTACACTGTGCAGTGTGGTATATTATACGGTGTGGGACACTGTGCAGTGTGGTGTATCATACAGTGTGGCGCACCGTGCAGTGTGGTGTATCACACGGTGTGGTGCGCCATACGGGGTGGGTGCTGTGCAGTGTGGCAGCCTCTAGCCAGTGAGGCACTGAGCAGCTGACATGTGCTGTGAGTATAAAATAAACACTGGATGTTTTTAGACTTAGTACAAAAAGAATATGAAATTTATCATGAATAATGTTTACACTGGCTGTATGTTAAACTGATAATAACCTGAATATCCTGGCTTAAATAAGACAGTGTTACACCCTCTCCTGTCTCTCTTTACTTTTTAATGCGGCTGTAAGAAAATTTAAGCGCATATCTGTGGATCGTGTAGCATCCACTTTAACCAGCCCTGGTCAGGAAGGTCTGAGACAAGTACAATAATGCAGTGAGATGATTCCTGAGTGAGCGGCTGCTAATCGCAAAGCTCAGGGGAGCACGCGGAAAGGACAGAGTCAGCTCAGCAAACCACAGGAGCTGAAACCGCAACAACAAAAATAACGTTTTCATATCACTTTAAAAGTATGAGTTTGCTAAGCGCTGGCTGGCGTAGCTCAGTGGATTGAGCACGGGCTGCGAACCAAAGCATTGCAGGTTCGATTCCCAGTCAGGGCACATGCCTGGGTTGCAGGCCAGGTCCCCAGTGGGGACCACATGAGAGGCAACCACACATTGATGTTTCTCTCTCTCTCCTTCTCCCGCTCTTCCCCTCTCTAAAAATAAATAAATAAAATATTAAAAAAAAAAGTATGAGTTTGCTGAGTGGAAAAGGAAGCCGAGAATGGAATCATGCCAGACAGAAGGCCAGAGGTGGGCGAGAGCACCAACTACCGGTCCGCCGAGGCTGGGCTGGATCACTCCCAACGCCCTGGGAACCCGGGATACATCTGCCTTTTCATTTAGAGTGACAACAGTAACCATCTTTTCGTGTTATTCCGTCTTGAGCAACTTTAGACAACTGAAAAGAAACACTGGGCACACAAAAAATAAATGTGACTTACTACCTACCTCACAGTGCCTACCGCCTACTCCCACACTCTCAGCACCACCCCATCTGAAAACAAGCAGCGTGTCAGTCACAGCCACGATAAGGGACTGCAGCGCCCAGAACCAAGCCTCTCTCGTCTACTACACGTACGGACCTGCTACGTCCCGAAGGAAGAGGCCACTAGCATTGTCTAACCTCGGGGCTTTTGCACAAGTCTTGACTCAAATCCACACGAGAGCACTAGGATTTTCATATTATAGCAATTAAAAAATGCATAATTTCATAGCTTGCCTTTCTCTGCTCTAGAATCTATAGGTGACTTTTTAAAAAAATTTGAGATAAAACTGATGCAAAATCAGAATGTTAATTGGCTCTGTGATACAGCAAGTTGCACAAAGACAAGACTAGAAATGCCTTTTATGTGTTCTGGTCCTTTCTCGTATACCATGCATCCCTGAAAAACACTTTTATTCATGTGAAAATAAAAAAGAATCAATGGAAGTGTAAAAAGAGCAAAAAGAAAAACAGTGATATTTGTTGTCAGATGATAGTTTTCTTAACAGGACCTAAAAGAGAATTAATTTCAACAGCTGGAAATTTCATTCGACTCGGGGTGCAGAGATGCTGCCGCTGCTGTTTGCGAACATGATGGATGGCGCCCAGCTTGCAAGCACGATGGCCAAAAATAAATATTTCATTATGCAAAACGTGTTCCATTGTTGTGCATGTAAATCTGAAACAATTAAAAACTCTGCATGGCAGACACACGCTGTTAGTCACTTTCAATGACTCGCAGCCAGTGGGGTGTTTTGTTTTGGTTTTTCCCTTATTTTGGCTGCAGTGCGTTTGAAGGTAACTTTTGGAATTTGATGAGAGAAACTAAAATAACTATCTCCTTTCTCAGCAAAGCACGTAACTTTTTTCTCCCTACAGCTTTGATCCTTGGCACTCAAAAAGCAACACTAAGTAGAATTCAATAATAAAAGGCAACCAGTGCCTCGGGATAGAAAGGCAGGCAAATAAAAGATACTTCTATTTTCTTTAAAAAGATGTATTCAAGCTTGTTTTAATAATTCATAAAATATGCACCCTCATAAATGCACAAAGAGGACAAGATAGCCCGGAGAATGAACTGAGATGGGACCATTGATCTCCACACTGTTTTTAAGAAGTGCATTACCATGCTGTGCCCTGAAACAGACATCCTCGCAGAGTGCTGCTGCCCACCCCGCCCCGTCCCCAGTGAGCCCACCGGGAACCAGAGACCGTGAAATCCGGTCCCGGAGTGCAACAATTGACCATCAGAAGAAGTCACCAAACAATGAAAGGAGCCAGGAAGCCAAGTTCTAAATATTATTCCGCAGAAGGCTTTTGTTAGCTGGAATAAATTACTGAAAAATTTTTTAAAAAAATATAAAAAGACAGCAGAGTGGGGAAGTCTCTGTCCTCTCTCCCTCCCAAAGCTACAGAATGAAACAGAAATGGGAATTACATCTTAGGGAAAACTAGGCGAAATCTCTCACCCAATCAATCACATTCCATGTATGTGAAAGAGCTGCCAAAGGCAGCGGGATGCAAGCAGGGGGACAGGAAGATGCTGAGGGGAGGCCTCTGGCTCAAGATTTAGACACGGAATCCATGGAGCTGAGGCCAGGCAGGCAAGTGGCTCCTGCTGCGGTGGCACCTGAGAGCAGGCGTTCGACACTCAACACGTGACCCCTTGCCGTGAAGTGCGCTGTGAACGGGAAGAATTCCTGCTCCCTCTGCTCTCCCAGCCCCACACCCACCAGTTTCAATTCAGGGGCCCGAGGGGGACTCAATTCATTCAAAGACCGCCAAAAAGGAAGGAGCACAGACCCTAGAATAAACTGAGGAGTTAAAGGAGAGAGAGAAGGAGGAAAGACAAGGGAGGGAAGGAGGAAGAGACAGGAAAAAAACAAGAAAAACATGACAAAAGGTCACCAGAGAAATGCTGCCACGGAGCAAATGAAAATCAGGACCAGAGATATCACTGTAGCCCAAAGAACCTGAGGAATCGGGAAAACCACCAAAGGGGTACAAGGGCTCTGGAAAGACAGGGGAAACGCGTGGAAGATGAGTAACGAGCCCGCAGAGTTCATCGAAGATGTGAAATCTAAACAAGAAGTTGTGTGGCGCTGGGTGAGCACAAGTGACATAGTCTGTAAACAAGACAGAGGAGTGTGTGTGATTAAAAAACAAAAACAAAAACCCTAGATGGTTAGCCAAAACAGTCCATGTATGTACATGGTATTCAAGAGCTTTAATCAACAGGTATATGTGAAGTTCATACTATGTGTCCAATAGTTTTGAAAACCCCTGTACTAAAAAAAAATCTTTCCAGTTTAGAAACAAAAATCCCTAGGAAAATTGAAATAATACAAGAAAAGTGCAAGCGAAGATCCCCTACCATCAACTAGTCACACTTACGTACATTCTGGAAA
>CM052549.1:77365577-77423760 GCA_028533065.1 Trachops cirrhosus
AGACAGGCACTGACAGGTATCAGTCAATTACAAACAAAGCAGAAGGGAAAACTAATGTTACAAAACCAGAGATCTTGCTAGTATTTCAATTCCTGAATTGCCACATGTGTCTCCCTGTAACGTATAAGACCTGCCTGATCAGTCAAATATTTTATGACTTGAGCCCCATTCTCTCCACCAAAAAAACCAGAGTATGTTGCCCACACCCTGGTGCGATCTTTAGATTTGTTACCAGAGAACTGAAAAAGAAAGAAGTCAAGTAAGGAAAAGCAATTCTTTGTCAGAGGAAAAAAGGATCCCACTGAAGATAAACACGTGACCTCAACATAATCTGATAATGGATTCGTAATCTAATGGATATGGTCCCCACATTCTGGGGGTCATACGGAGGAGACATGGAAAGGCTGTGAAGTCAAGTTAAAAATGAGGATGCACTTTAAGAAGTCCAGCTCCTACAAACCTGTATACGGTCAATCTATGTCACCTCATCCCAAGTAAATGAGTATCTGTTAGGATTCTTCCTTTTTGTATTTCAACTTTATGTAGCTAGGTGATCTCTCCCACTATCTTTGAGGACCCTGGTAAGCCTGAGGACCCCAAGTTGAGAAAACCTGACCTACCACAAGAAATAAGCAGAACTGTTCAACATAACCACACCTATTTCTTTTCTTACACGTATTTCATGGTAAGAAATATACTTACTGGAAGAGAATGCCTGATGTTAAAAAAAATGGTTAAGAAATCTAAGGTCAATCAATGTCCACTCACGAATGCCAATAATCTTTGATAATTATAGAAAAGTTAGATACTAACAACTTTTCTACCTGTCTTTTAATCAGTCTGTCTACCTACCTACCTACTACGTACTTCCTTTATGTGTCCATATTAAATCAAGTATCCAGAATTCTGGGACTGGTAGGGATCTATTCCAAGGCTTGTGACCACAAATATCATTGAGACTTCATGAGGTTTTAAAGAGAAAACACATTTTAAAACTTTTAATCTCCCTTGAGTCCTATATTTCATCATTTGAACCAAATTGTGTGGCATGTCACTTAAACATTGAAGGAAGAAACCCGAAAAATAAATCTTCGAGTAGTCTTTTCCCTGAAACAAATCCCAGGAAATATCTACTCCACACGAGAGTCCTTGGCATAGGTCCAAGTTAGATTGTCAGTTTCATATGAGAGACTTGCACTATGCAAAAGCCTTCAAATGTTTCTGTGTTTTGGTTTAACAGCCAGCTTTACCACTTGATTCTGCTCTCACAGTCCTCACCACCCGCAGAACAGAGGTTACAAAAATGCACTAACGAGTCCCAGGCCTGGCGGCCTGCAGCCTTTGCTCACTGTCGAAACCCCAAACCCCAGTGCTGTCCCGGACTTCATCCTAGGCCTCTCTCGGAACAAACGGAAAAATGTCTAAATGCCTTTTCTTAGAAGAGGAGAGAAACAAACATAAAATCACGGCTTCTGCTATGAGAATCACAAAAACCCTATCCCCCCATTCTTTAGTATTTATGAACAGATCTGCTTCCTGTAATGAATGGATCCAAAAAGCCAAGAATTGTCCTAGAGGTGTATATGAAAGAACTTAACACTTCAATAACCAAAACAAAAGTTCCTGTGGAAATGAGGATTCTCTAACCATTTCAGTACATCTGACACCTCAGATACCCTTCCTACTCTCCATGTAGACACACTGACCGCGTGATCATTTTGTATGCAAAGTAATTGATTAGTGGGTATCTGTCAGGCGTGGGGATTTTTCAAATCAAATTCTCTACAGAAAAACTTAGGAAATGAGGAACTTCAATCAGCTCAAAAATATACATCATTTTACACCTTGTGCAAAATAGGAACCCTCACCTCCTCCAAATATAACACCTCCTAAGGTATAGTTTTTATTATCCAAGGTTTCCAATAGATCCGATCAATCATTATTTTGTCCATTCCTAATGTCTGATATAAAACACAGTTGTTCACACACTTTCCTAAAAATTTAATAATACCTAGTATGATAAGTTCAGATGAAAAGAAGGTACCTACAGTACTTTGGTATTTATTAGCAATATTAACATAATAAATTCACTTTTTCATTTATTGTAATCAGTAGCAATTATGTACTGGTCACAGACTAGGCCTTAGTGATAATGTGACACAAAAGACCTTACACCCTTACAGCACCCAAATAACTACCTAATTACAAGTAAGCAAGCAGTAAGTGCATTGAAAGGTAGATTAATGGTTAAATAAATTTCCAACTTAGAGGGCAATGCTAGTACAAATACAATGTGGGATTTTAAGTTGGCTAACTTAAAGATGGCTAAATTTAGAATACCAAGAGTTTTCATCACAATCATATTAGACATGAAAAATGCATTATACAAAAATCTGTAATGATCTATTCCTTCTATCCACAGAATAAGCTTATTAACAGTATGTTTGCATTCCAAGACACACAACCCTAATGTTGAGAATACTAAGAAGCCCAAAATTATAAAAGAGGATCAAGAATATGCATCAACATATTGAAAATCAAGTTCTTCTACCTATCTATAATTTGGCCTAAAACTCACGCTGGTAATTTAGCAGAAGTATCACTTTTGCAGGAAGAGGCGGGTATGGTACTCAAGATTTCATGAAAGAGCAGAGGTTCAAGACAACAAATGATATTTAATATTATTTTCTAGCCTGGAGTTAAGCTATAAAAGTCAAAGAATTTTAAAAAAGTTAATAAAGCCAGTTTCTTACACAAACCTCACAAAAGTATTAATTCTGTGAAACTACTCCATTTTTTAACTACACTTTCCAGCATCCTTACAGATTCTAATACACTGGTAACGTGTCTTTTTTAATTCTGCAGGTCTGGTCGCCCTGCAGATATCTTAGTGCTGAAAGCTGAGAACAGTGAGATGTGCGGATGCTGCTTGCTGTCACTGTTCTAAAAATATTTACACTTGAACAAACAGCTGTTGAGAACTCGGGATTAACACCCACACCGCAGCTCTGAGATACACGGGGTGATGCTGCTTTGTGACTCTGCCCGTGGGGTTCCCATGCTGAGGAAACCACATGCATGAACAAGTTAGCAGAGAAGCAATAATGAATTCTGCTGATAATTCAATAAGCAAATTACCTCATTATGAAATCCACCGTTCACTATTACATTTAGGTTCCAGGATATTTAAGAGTCAATCAATCCCGAGTAAGAAAGGAAAGAAGTATACAAACCAATTAAGATTACCTTTGCTCCAAAGACGACGAAAACTTCTGTCCAAAGGCTGATTCAAAATCACAAGGCAGAATTTCAAATTTCCTATGGAGAAAAGGAAGGAAAATACAAAGTAAACTGAGTTTTCTTGTTTCCCTCATTTGAGTGTGGAATCATACTCTATTAGTCCAGATTTTCAATCTACACAGAGTTAAATTCCAACTACAGTCAATCTCTCACACTCTTATTTTTTCTTCATACCTTAATTTTAAAAGACACCATTGATTAACTGTATCTACTGTAGTCAATATGTCCATCACATTACTATATTTATTATTAGAAAGTTTATTGTAAAAAAGGAATTTATTATAAAACCAATTTATCATAAACACAATTGGGTAAATTTTGTTTCTTGCAGTTTACTGTGCCCAGTAAAAGGAAAATGGCAGATTTTTACATAAACAAATCTTCACAAAATGGCTGAGTAGTTTTAAAATATTCTTCTACACATACTGAAGGTAATACAAATTCTGTCAAAGCATAATCATACAAGAAAGTGGCAGAACTGATCATTTGTACCTCCCATAGGTGGCTCTTAACAAGCTTCAGATGCAATCTAGCCAGTGTTGACAAGAATTTAGTGGAGGGAGGGAAGGAGGGAAGGAAGAAGGGAAGGTGGGAGGAAAGAGGAAGGAAAAGGACGGTAAGCTGGTTATAAAAATGATGTGAACTCTGGATTTATAACAGTTATTGCAAATGATAAATCTACCCTTAAGTATACAGAGTAGTGGATCTCAACCTCACTGCATATCAGTCACAGATTGAAAAAAAAAGACAACCCCAAAGCAAACCTGCTTCCCTAGAGATTCTGATCAATGTTCCTGAACTAGGCCTGTGCGTTACAATTTTTAAAAAGCATCCTAAGAGTGCTAATGGGTACCCAAAGTTAAGAACCTGGTATGGTACCTTAAAAGATTAGCTAATGATTATGCAAAGCTATCACAAATAGCAACATTATTTTAAAATACTATTCAACCTTATCTTGCCCTTTTAAATTACTGTTTTGTGAAAAAAAATATGTATAGCACAACATAAAAATTATTTGTAATTTTTAATAAATAAACATAAATGGTTTACTTTATTCTTTAACTGATATGGTATAAGATTTTAAAAAAAGAATTAAAGACCAGTACTCTCAGTGAAAATACATTGAAATGAAGCACAATTTACAGCAGAAAAAATTTACTGAAAGGCATTAGCAAGTTATCAAGAGTTTATGGTCTCTGTTTAAAAAAAATAGTGGAACTCAGATAAAATCAATATTAGCCAAAACACATCAGTCATTTTATATAAAATACCTGTTTTGTCAGAGAACCAAAAACCATTATTATGAATCTCTCATCCCTGAAAGTATTTCAATTAAATAATGAAAACTCCAGGGCATGGAGGTTCATTTTCATATTGCACAACTTCTATATATAAGAGGACATTTTTTAAGTGTGCACTGGGAAATCAAAACTGTCAAGTCAATTTGTCCTTTGAGGAAATAAATTGCATATGGACAAAGCAAAGCTATTAAAAAGCTCTGAACAAATATCCCATACCAAAGTCTATTAAAAATAATCGAATTACCAATAGACAAAGAATTGGTAAGTCACAGAAGAAATTGCTTCTGAGAAAGTAAACACAGACACGGGCAGGTATTTCTCTGCCACATCTCTCTTGCCCCGCCCCCATCCCCAGCACCCAGAGTAACGATCTGAAATAGCCCAGGGACACCCCCTGGTTTAGATGGCGATTAGATGGTCTCTCTGCCCTACATTCATCCTCAGACCCCATTTCTCTCTTTCAACCCTCAGCAAAACTCGCTTCAGTGAGGATTTCACCCCCCACCCCCACTTCCTGGAAACACCTACCGTCAAGGTCACCGAAGGCCTCTGTTCTAGAAGTCAATGGCTCTATCTCAGCACCCACCGTGGCCAAAACAACCCAGTGCAGGTCACCTCTTCCTTCTTGAATCGTGTTCTTCCCTGGACTTCTTGGAAACCCCGCTCTGCTGCCTCTCTTCATATGTGACCGGCCACTCCTTCTCAGCCTCCTTTCCTACTTCCCTCTCATCTGAGCAGGAAGCCCTCAACACCTAGGTGTTGAATAAAGGTTGAGTATCCCCAGCACCCAAACCAGGAGTGCTCCAGGTGCCTTTCCTCGGGCCTCTTCTGTATCAATCTACACGGACTCCAAAGTAATGCTCTGTAGACCCGTGGCTTCTAATACTATCCGTAACAAAAACCCCCACATTCGTGTCTCCAACCTGAGGCTTTTGTCCTGAACTCCAGAACTATATAGGTTTCATTGCTTATTCAACAACTCCTCTTGGATACGGAGCAGGCATCGCAAAGTTAACATGCCCACAGTGAAACACCCGACTCTCCTTTCTCTATTCAAACCTGCTCCTTCCAGCCTTGGCCATCTGCTACCAACGCTGCCACTGCTCACCTATCCCCGTGGACATTTTCCATCTCTAGATTTTACCATACAGCCCTCTAATCGGCCTCACTTCCACATTTGCCTCCCCTAAAATCTGTTCTCCATACAGTAGCCAAATGGATCTTGTTAAAATACAGTCATATCAAGGTATTTCTCTGTTCAAAACCCTCCACCAGCTTCCCTTCACAGTAAAAGCCAAAAATTCCCAACCAATCACCTACAAGGCCCTACGTGATACCACTGTTCTCTCCCCCCCACCTTATATTATACCCCCCCCACCCCACCATGTCTGTGACAGACACACTGGCTTCCTCGTTGATCAAATACACTGAGAACCACTCCCCCACGCGTGTCTGTAGTATAGAGAGCCACATACTCAGTGAGTACCCCACTTTCTCCCTCAGTCTGAAGCCACAGGTCTCTGCTCCAATGCTGGTTACCAAAGAGCTTCCTTGCCCGACCGACCTTCAACAGTAACACCTTCATACTATGCCAGCACTTACTCTTAACCTGATTTGCTTTTTCTAATGACCTTATAACCACTTTGTTCATTTACCCTTTTTTCTAATGCCTGCCTCCCTGCACAAAAACAGAGGCCGCTGGGTTAAGTACCTACAGCAATGCCGTATACACAGTAGGCAGTCAATAACTATTTGCAGCTCTTCCAAGTCTGACTTATGTCCATTCACAATAAACTGACTCCAGCTCTTCTCTCTAATAATCGAGTGACTCCCCCAATTTTTCCGGGGACAAATGGTTCCATACCCGACACAATTCCTCACGGAAGGAAAACACAATGGCCTTCTCTAGATTATAGAAAATGTTCTAGGAAGGATGCTAGAAGAGACAGCAATGAAAACCAATCATCTTGTGTTAAAACAGCTAAATGGTGTTTTGATCATTATTGTTGAAGAAAAATCTAAAGAAAGTGAAGATGGTCCACAGAAGTCCAATTATATAAATAGTTCAGAAATATTTTCTTTGAGAACAGATTAAGCTTTTTCAAGCTACATTGATGTCTACACTAACTACCTAGTTCAGAAGAAAGAAATCCAAGTAATATGACATTGAGCCCTGGACACCCAGGAACAGGTCTAGTTATGGTCATTCAACCACTCAGGTGGGAAGTGTAAAGAGATTCTGGAAGGTTAAGTCAACTCCCGCTTAAGAGCATTACCTCCCATGATGCAGTGGTTAATGAGCCTGTCCAAGTTTGGTAACACAAACATTACATAAACTATGCCTCTAAAAACAAAATGCCCCAGTAAGTTCTCACAGGCATCCACATATGCTAGAAATGCATGTTAGTTCCAAAAAACCACATTTTGTATTTTATAACCAGTAAGCTTCTATTGTGTAGGAAGTAGAGGGCATAAGTGGGAAGGTTAAGTCTGACAAAGTTTCAAGTCTTTCTTGACATAAAAAGAGAAGACTACACCAAGAAATATTTTCTTTACCCTTGCTAAGGTTAGCCATACTCTTGTTTCCAATAAACACATCCTCACTAAAACCCAAATGAAGGGACCGAGTTCTTCATCTTGGCACGCTGACACTGCGCGAGCTGCTGACAGAGTTCAAAGCGGCCGTCTGCCGTCAGGGGTGACCTGGGCCACAACAAACTGTGTTTCCGTCAGTCGGGGAAAATCAATCCCTGCCTAGCACACCGCAGATGTAATGTCACAACCCTAAGGGTTCATCATAAAGGGCTAAAACATTACAGTCCATCACATTGGCTTTGATGTGCTGACAGCTAAGGCCCACGATAATATTCACACTCGAAAAGTCGGTTTAAAATGTTTTCCGAAGGCAGGACGCACCAAGGTTTGGCAAGTGCTTCTGGAACAAAACAGAGGCCCCCCTTTCTGACGTCCTGGGAAGGCAGAGAATCCCTCCCCGCGCCGGAACAGGAGGAGGGCCGGAGGCCCAGCACGCCAGCACACTCGCCCTGCCTGCACCTTCTCCAGCCCCCCTGTGCCCTCCTGTGCGGTCCGGCCGGGTGCGGGAGAGCGTTTCGGAGATGAGCGCGTTTCGGAGGTTCGGGGCTTCCCACATGACCACTCTGTGACTGAATGACGACAACATGGGCAACTTCTCTTCTTTTCTCATATTCCTTAGACAGGATTTTGATTCAAGAGTCAAACCCGTATTTATAATCACAGTATGTCCAAATTAAGCTAAACTGGGATGTATTCAAAGCACACGCTGATGTTCTCTGAGACCTACAATTTGTAAGAATAAAACAACTAACATTTACTTGGATTTTCAGAGTTTACGAAGCACGTTCAACAGCCTTCCTAAACTGACACTGATTATGTAGCACCTTGCCACGGGATCTAAGGACTTCTGAATAAAATCGAAGTCTTTCTGTTCACTTTTTTAAAAAAGAAGAAAGTGCACAGATTTAAATTCAAAGCAACTGTGCATTGTGAATTCTGATTGCAGACACAATTGTGTATTCCATCACATCAAGAGTCAGTTTTAGGAAATCTCATAAACTCAGGGGAGGTGAACATTCTTATCTTATGGACGCCGGGGACTTTAGAGAATTCAAGGGGAACTCCTGCCACCTGTAGGCAGGGCTCTGGCGCCACGCCCACCACCCCGACACACAGCACCTCAGCAGCCCTACTCAGACCCAGGTCCCCGTGAAGTAAACAGAACTACTGCTTTCTGTTCTTTTCCATAGAATCGTATATATGCAAAAACACTCTGTAAGCAAAGACATCCACAGGTTTTGTTTTTAAGGGAAAAATAATGGAAACAACCCATTAGCATAGGGTTATGCTATGTCCCACGTAGTAGAACAGGTCTATATGATCTGATACGGAAACACCTTCAAGATAAAAATAAGTGGAAAAACCAAGATGCAAATGCAAAGACTTATCACAAAGCCATCTGAATTTAAATGGCTTTGTACAAATTTAAAAGGAAAATATATACATATATTTTTGCAAGTACCAAGGATATTTATCAAAGAGGAAAATTTTTTGCTGGAACAAAAATATAAGGAAGCATTACTTTTCACCTGTTAATCTTTTGTATCTTATAAATGTGGTACCCTGTGATTATCAAAAAAAAAAAAAGAACATAAAATTAAAGAGCTTAACCGATAAAAAGAAAATAACCTTCCCAAGTAATGTGTCCCACACCGAAAAAGATGATGGCCAATAATCTTTAAATACCACATTGGAATACAACAGAAATGTAGTCAACTATTAGGTTATTTGGGTTTCACAGTAAACATGAAAAGCAGATAAGTGGTGAAACACTATCTAGCATTCTTTCCTCCCCAAATCACTGCGTAACCTATGCTAATTAGAGTGGATTTTTCAAAGTCTGTTTTGGTTTTATTTTGTTTTTTTTCAAGAGACCCCGGAAAGGCACTTAGAACAGGATTCTCAGGGCAGCAAAGGAAGCTGCAACTCACTCTACTTTAAAGAACAAAATGTAGGGTTTTTCATCTATTGAAATGTGTTGGAAAGAACTCAGAAAACATTTATTCTTCCAAGCTTGGGGTAATATTTTCACAAGTCAGTGTTACACGCAAGAATTTGCCCATGTCCCAATTCCCAATTCTATTAGTGTTGTCATACTTTCCTCACATAGAACATTTCTCTGCATCAACAGTTACCAGACGTGAACACAAAAAGGGGCGGGACACGTTAAAGCTAACTACCTTAGAGAGTGAGAGTGAGAAAGGGAAACCATTAACTTTTTCTGTATTTGCCTTTGTATCATACTACTTTTAAAAGCTTTTTTATTTTAATTTAAAAAAAATCATTGTATGTTTTCCATTACCATTTACCCCCTTAGAATCGGTGAGCAAACTCACTAATCATTCTCACCTATAAGCCATGGTATTTAACTCTTTCTGCTAATAATAGTTACATGCTTCTCATTTAAAAACAGATCCTACATTTTAGGTCTGTAGAAAAAAGTCACTCATTCCTTTCATCTTCAAAATTTCGCCTGGCACAAGGGCATCATGAAATCACTGTTTCTAGCTTGAACTTGATCTTTGAAAACATTCACTTTGTGGTTCATTCCTGCCTCACTGAACCAGTTACAGCCCCCCCATCTCACGCTCCACAAAACAAAAAAAATAAACATACACACAGGCACAGAAACAACTTAGAACATTCTGAAATTATTATTTCATTCCAATTAACCTTCAAGACATTCTATGTCACTGTGACATAGAATGTGACATTGCTTCCAATGTCACCGTGCCATGTAAGAACAGAAACAAAACCTTCGAACACTTTTTTTCTATAAAGAACAAACCACAGCTGAGATAGAGTGTGTGGTGGAAGGGCTGTCACTGATAAGGGATGCAGGGACTGTCAAGGAGAGAGCAAGACTGACCCCCACAAGACTGAAGGCTTAGAACCAGCAAAGGACCAGCTGGCATTCACCTTGTGGTGACCCCCAACCTCATTATACGCTCATTGTAATACATTAGCATACTAAGTCACACCACTGGTGACTCTAGAAGGAAAGGGAAATGGAAAGCCCATTAAGATCACAGAACGTCCAACAGAGCTCTTAGGAGAAGTCTCCACCCCTTTCCCCGTCTTTCCCCTTTTTCCTGGAAGTCTGGACTACCCCTCCATTAAATGAGCCTCAATAAGAAGAGTAAATCCCACCAAGGAGGGGCTGCTCTGTCTGTGGAGTAGCCCGCCTCTTTGTCTCACTGCCTCACTAATACATTCCCTTTCATGGCAAACTATGCAGGCTGGAATTTGAATTCTTTCCTGAGCAAGCCAAGAACCCACTGTGGGTTGGACCTTTGGGTCCCCAAGCCCCCAGATCTCCTGTATCACAACAAGCTCAATGAACTGCCCCTAACTTAATGCACGCGGCCATTTCCAAATCAGCTACAAGTGGAATTCTATTTCTATGGCTTTCATTATAAAGTCAGACATTGATTAGCAAGGCAGGGAAGGGAAAGAAACACTCCAAAGACTTCAGGCCTGTTAATAATCAATAAAGCTTATAATTGTGTTGCAAATGCCTGGAAGGTTTCCATCTGAACTATGCACCTGGAGATGATGGGGGCAGAAAGGGGGGAGCAAACAAAGAAAACGCCATGGCTCGGTTCCTCCCCTTTCCCTATCAGGACACGTACCTAGTGGCTTTACTATCCTGGGCACGTGTCCATGAACCTGATTATAACTCTACCTCTTTCTGTAACTTTAAAGGAAGCATATCAGAATGTAAGGGAGTACCAATAACATTGTAAGATGATAAATGTCAGCAACCTTGCACTGTGGACCACTGGCCCAAAGAGCTAAGGATGGGGGACACCCTGATTTCTAGCCTCTGCCAATTTCCAGGCTGTCAATACCCACCCAAGGCCAGTTTGAAGGTAACAAATGGCTCTCAAATTTCCTAAGTATTTAGCATTCGGCTAGAGAATTTCCTTAGGAACAACTGTTTCTGAAAAAGAGTAAGAATGTTTTGGACCCTTATATTTCTGGTAACTTTAAAAGAGAAAACACAGTTCTTGAGTTCTTGACTGTATGTAAATAAAATTTAATAATCGTTTTAATTTTAAAATGCTAGAATATAGAAGTTAGTATTCCAGGTGAACAGTGGCACATGCCTCAGGAGACTCACTCTACAAGCTGTGCAGGGCGAGTAAGAATGCCCCACGTAGGAAAGGCAGGGCATTCCAGCACGAGAAAACTCCAAAAGGCAAAAGGGTCAAACACACACTAAAAACAGCGTCCAAGATTGTGAATGGGCAAGAGAGGTGTTAAAGTAATTAAACCAGGAGGACCATCAGATGTGGGTGGCTCTGTTACTATAAATACTTAGGTAATTATTAGAAAGGAAGGAAACAAAGGCAATTAGACATTGCTGAGCACAATCAACAAGGAAGCTTCAGCTTCATGCATTCCAGGGGATCCCAGCACTGCCCCGCCCCACCCCCACACCAGATTGTTGAGGCGGACTGTTGAGGGGACTCAGGGGGAGGTAACCACAGGAGCAACAGAAGTCAAAATGGCAGAGGGAGGTGCCTGGCCATGACAGCTTGTCAGTCTAACTAGGGAGTGACCCATGAGGAGGACACGAAGGCTTGGGAAGCTCACTGGTTATTTGGAAAAAGCACCTGGTCTGCCCCAAACCTGAGCTAGTATAATCCCAGGGGGACAAAGAAACTCCCTCTCTCTTGCCACACTTGCCCTGAGCACTCACACGTTCTCTCTCCACAACCATGGCCTGAGCAGCCACGGGGCCAACAGCTGTATGGGGCCCAAACACAAGGCCCAGGCGGCAGCCTGGGTACCACGGCACTACGGATTGCAGCTAGGAACACAAGCCAAGCTAGCTGGATGGTGAGAAAGGCTGGACGGGACTCAGCTTTAACATGAAACAGAAACTCTGGACATTGTCTTGGACTTTTTCCATGGCGGGACAGAGATGAAACACTGGGGCAGCCCTCCACCCAAATAAATTTTGCCACGCCACAATCTCCTCTGCGTGGATCATGAAGTGCTTTGCTGTCTATCCTGCAAAAGAGCCCTCTCCTCCACTTCCACCAGTGACAGCTGTAATGTCTTGGTGGTCCAGGTAAGCAAACCAATCCTAAGCCAGAGGCAACTGAGGGCGTGCCCACCTCTGAGAAGAAATTTAAGAACCAATCACAGTCGGCCAACTAGGGTAACTGCTTAAGCCATAACCAATCAAATAATTTCCTTACTTGGCTTCTGAGTCTGCCCTAAAAGAGCCTCTCCCCAGCTCCCTGTCTGAGGAATACCCCTCACCAGTGTCAGTGTGGCAATACCTGATTCACACAGATGCTTGCTCAAATAAACTCTTGAAAATTTTAATGTTCCTCTGTTTGATTTTTAACAAAGGTAATGGCAGTAGAAAACGCTAGAGAGGAGACACACAGTAAAATATAGTTTAGACCATTTTAAGTAGCAATCACTAGCTTACCGTCCCAACCCCCATTAATCTCAGGCAGAGATTCTAAAGAGCTGAATAATTGATTTTACTTTTCAATCTCCATTCTGATATGGCTATTACTGGCCTTACAGCTTAGACCAATGTCAACGTGCTCCAGGTAGCCGTAAGGCTGTGAATGTCTTCTTTAGGCTTGACACACTAAAATTAAAATGAAATTGTTTTTAACATTATTTTTGTTAATTAACTCACGCTCTTCAGCATTATGACTTCAATAAGCAAGACGTCTAAATTAGACTTCTCAAGCAAGCTAAAAAGAACTTTTCAATAGGATTATGAGTGAAATCTAAAGACGGCAGGTTAACTCGGACCTAAATGTAAAAGTCAAAGAATTTATCCCATTAGCTACAGAATAGTAAGTGCCTGCCAACCCAGCAAGCTGTCATCTGAAACTCGGCAGTTCCCTCCTTTGAGCACTGAGGAAGCAGGAGCCATAAGGTAGGGATGCGTGAGGAGATCATTAGAGCTCTCATTTCCCCAGGTACTGTCAACCCCAAAAGAATAATAAGATGCTATTACCTGGTTATCAGCAAGCCACACCATTACGTAAACTGCGCCATACAATGACTTCCTATACAGTAAGGTAACTTTTACTGCATGCTCTATGTACCCAGTACTGACATTCTCCCCTCTAGGCAAGGGGCTCAGAGAGGACAAGAATTTTCACCCTCTTGCTCACTGATGCATCCTCAGTGCCTGGCACGGAGGAAAGGCTCACTCAGTGAGTACGCAGTGAATACAAGAATAAGTACAGGTAGAAACTGAAGTATTGTATGTGCACTATTTCACGTAATCCCTGCAAATAATGGGGATGATCCTATTACTTTTTCCATTTCACCAAAGAAAAAATTAAAACCTGAGAAGCAAAGTAATTTACCAAATGGCAGCGCAAAGCCAGACTTTCACACCAAGGCCCCTCTTCGTGGCCCTCTCCACACCAAATGCTGATTTCTACTTATTACTACTCTTCTTGCAAACCCAGAGGCTAAGCCCTGGAGTTTGATTTAGAAAACCTCAGCAAATTGAAAGATTCTCATTTACCCATCAACGACCACTGTGTTTCCGGCAGAATAACAGGCTGCCTATGAGCTTTGGAAGAAAGAGAATAGATGGGAAAATTAAAGGAACCTCAGGATAAGGGCACTTTGGTGGAGATTTCAGCATTTAAAAGTCCTGTTTGAGTGTCTTCAACTTTCCTGATGACTAATGTAAATAAAGTCTTCCTTTCATACTATCATTTTTTCTTCTATCAACCTTTAAAAGTTGTTTCCCAAAGGGCATATATTATTTTACCATTTAAAGTAATATTTGTTTCATGAAATCTGAGCCGATCCTTAGGTCCAAAGAATGGCTTTTCATACAACTAGCCCATCACTGCCACCTGCCTGACAGTGACCGCAAGAGGCCGCCTCAATTTTAGGAAGATTCAATGTGACCTTCCTAAAGGAGATGTCTCTAAGGATCCACGGAAGCAGGGAGAAAGCGAGAACCTCCCGAACAGACAGATCTTATTCTCTTTTCAAAGAGGCTCACACAACATGGAGCACCAAACAGCAGCTCAGGAAGTACCAACCGGGTAGCTCATCTGGTTAAAGCATTGTCCAGATATGTCAAGATGGCGGGTTCGATCCCTGGTCAGGGCACAAACAAGAGCAACCAATGAAGGCGTCAATAAGTGGGGGAGCAAATCAATGTCTCTCTCTCTCCTCTCTCTTTCTCTGTCTCCTTCCCTCCATCCCTCTCTCATTCACTCTAAAATCAATCAATAATTTTTTTAAAAACTTATTTTTAAAAATTAAAAAAATTATTTCAAATTAAGGATCAACTGAAAAGACATAAAAGCAATTACTGACTTGCTTTGAAATTCTGTATATGTCAATGAGTATTTTTTAAAAAGTAATCTAAAATAATAATTAAGGTAAATTTTTCAGTAGAAACGTGTATGAAATCTATTTTTTTAAGTAAAGGGCCAGATAAATTGGGAAAATGGGTTATTTCTAAACTCCTGGGTATGTTAACATTTCAAGAGAGACTGCATATATAAATTTAAAAATGGAAATGGAAAGAATGCATAGGAGATAAGGATTACTTCACTCATCTGTATGACTTAGTACAAGGGGCACCTACAAATGATGAAAGGTTTCAAAGAAAACAAAAAATAATTTTTCTTGTATAGACAATTGATCAGGCACTCACTTTTGGTAACTAATGACGGTGGTTATTATGGGTTTTCATACTCTAGTTTCTTCTTCCACTATGCCTGACTTCCGGACTCCCACGATCATCTCTGCACTGTCCAATTTTAACATGAATCCTGCTCTGTCGGTTGAACCGGTATGCGCTCAGGTTCCTGATCCTCCATCAGCAACCCCCCACCACCCTCCCCACACACACTGGGGGAGTTATCTGATAACCCTGGCCCCCGCCTGCCTTCAGCAAAATCCTGTTATGTGGATCTGCCAGGACTCCCTACCACAGATGTTTCCGTAGTAATTGTCCACCCACTGACCCTGCCCTGATCTGTGCCTTGTTCTGAGTCCCACCCGCCTGTGCCGTGTTCCGAGTGGAGTCCAGTGCCCCTCCCCCACAGAGGGCCGCACTGCAAGGGTCCCTACACCTGCTGCTGAGGCCCCTTCCACAATAAAGTCTTCCTTACTGTCCTTAACAAGTGTCAGTGAAAACTTCTTCTGTAACAGTTTGAATATCTTTAACACCTATTAAGAGAAAGTGAAATAAATCCTAGATAGTGGTCTGGTTATTCACTCGCAGATGCCCTCCTTTTTCTGAACAGAATTTTATTGAAGGAAGAAACAAAAAGTAGTGGGCAAAAGTTTTTGGTCACATTTCATCAAGGTCATAAGGACCCCCCCCAAAAAAGGGAAACACCTATCAAAGAGTCTGATAGAACCGCACATAACAGAGCTCAAAGGAGGCTGAGCCAACCTGGGGGAGGGGGTGAAGACACACAGTGATGAGCTGACTGGTAAATGTCCGTTTTGATTCGTCCAGACAAACAAATCAGTTACGGAACAGAAATAAGAACTGTGTGTGGGGGCCCACCCCCAGGTGAGGTATATTATTTCTCAGTACCGTGGGGCAGATCAGGGACAGAAGGTGAAACAGGGGCTGATACGCACCTACACTGGGAACCATGGAGCAACATGAAAGAAATCACAGAACTACTCTTCGCCTTGACTTCCAAACTCTCAGAAGGACACGCGAACGGAGTCCACACTAATGGAGTCACCTACGGCATCTCTCCTGCGCTTCCTCACTAATCCCCGTAGCTCCAGCTGGAGCAGACACAGATATATGGTGGGACCCTGGGCCACGATGAGCCCACCCCAGCTCCACGAGGCCTGGAACGCATCTCTATCAGCACCGCCCAGTAAATAATAAACACTCAGTATGTTCCTGTAGCTCTTTCAAAGTCCGTTTCTGGGCCTCAGTTTCCTCTTCCATCTGTTTATTCAACACATTTTACTGTGCTTAGCATTTTTATGATCTTGGCAGAAAGACATCAGAGACAGAAATATTACACCTGCCCTCAAACAGCCCAGAGTCAAGAAGGAGACAGATGATTAATATAAGGTTGTGTGAGAGAAATCAAATAAAAGTATAAGAATGAACCTATGATTGGAATGTGTGGCCTCAGGGCTAAGTGCATCCTGAACATTTTTGCCAAATTTATTAATCTAAAGAGTTAATAACCACTATCCATTTCTCAAAGTATAACTACCACCAATTGTTTTGGAGTAAATTTAAAATTACGTTTGAATAAAAACAACTATAAAATGGATTCATTCAAATTTAAAACTAAGTTATTTCAGAGGATTAGAGAAATGGGAAAACTCCATGTACCTGAATCACAACCAAGGCTCATATTTAATAGGGACCTTCTCAGATACCCCATTGGTAGCAAAACAAGAATTCATGTGTCCCCAAAACTGTACCAATTTCCAATCACAAGCCTGCTTAGAGAAGGTTTCCTTTAGGGAAGAATCCGTATGAATGCATATATAAGCCCATACAATCATAAAGGAAATCCACACCATCCTGAACCAATCCAGGAAATTTTTCATTGCTAAATATATTTAAAAAACAGAATTCAAAGACACTTGAGGATAAGTGGGATCATTAAAGAAAAAGAACAATGAATTACAGAACAGCCACCTCAAGATAATATGTAAGGATAAAAGGACACTTCCTTTAATGAATATCCAGAGGTTTGAGAATATTATAATAACAAAGAAAGGAAGGAAATTAATAAAGGGATAGAGAGACAAATTAAAAGTAAACTAATTTAATACAAGCAGTATACAAAATAGTTTCTGAAAGCAAGTTCATTATAGACATAAAATAAAACACAAAATAACGAAGAAATAGAAGTATGAGAGAATAGATACAAGAAAATATCGAGATCTGTCTGGAAAAAAGTCTGACCATTGTTAATATAATGAGAACAGTTGTGTGACATTGATGTAACCTGGATGCCAAAGAGAGGGGACTGGAATGCGCATGGGTGAACAATGACGACTTCACTGTACTAGTCAGTGGGAATGGTAGATGCTGTTGAGTAAGCATGTGTGCTGTGTGGCCATCACATTAAAATTGACTGAGTAAAGCAACAAATCTGCATCAAATTTAGTGTTAAGCTTGAACGTTCCTCTGCAGAAACCATTCGGATGATACAGAAGGCCGCAGCTGACAACTGGTGATTGGCAGCTTCATCACAACGTGCCCACTCATGCATCACATCTCGTGTAGAGTTTTTTTACAAAATATCAAGTCACCCAGATGACTCAGTGTCCCTACAGCCCAGATTTGGTGACTTGCAACTTCTGGCTTTTCCCAAAATGAAAATCACCTTTGAAAGGGGAGAGATTTCAGACCATTGATGTGATTCAGGAAAACACAATGGGGAAGCTGATGGCGACTGGGAGATCTGTGTGAGGTCCCAAGGTGCCTACTATGGAGGGCACTGAGGCATCATTGTCCTATATCTTTTATCTTCTTCAATGAATGTCTCTGTTTTTCATATTACATGGCTGGATAACTTCTGGACAGGTAAAATTAAGAGGAAATACAACTCAAGTATTTTCCTCCTGGGGAAAATATTACAAAAAAATAAAATAAAATTTAACTCCTTAAGCAGAAATGAAGATGTTGTTTTTCTGAGAACCTAGTAATGGGATTATAATACCTTTTTTATGTTTCTTTATATTTAAATTTTTTTCTTTTATTGATTCCAGAGAGAGAAAGAGAGGTAGAAAAATATCAATGTGAGAGAGAAACACTGATCAGCCGCTCCCGGCACGCACTCTGACCAGGGACCGAATGCACAACCCAGGCATGTGCCCTGACCGGGAGTCAAGCCCACCACCTTTCAGTTCGCAGATCAGAGCTCTACCAACTGAGCCACAGCAGCCAGGGCCGAATCCCTTCGTTTGAAAGCAAGCGTGCACTCTATCTAAGTGCTTGTATCAGAACTTGTTCAAAGTCAGCCAACTGTGAGACTCTTGATTTGCTTTTATATTCCATTTGCCCCTTTATCCAAAATTCATTAAGCAGTTGGCACTGACATTGGATACCTGCAGTGCTCATAATATTTCTGGTAAAGATATTAAAACCAACAGGATTTAGTTTTGTTCTTTGAAGACAGATTACAACGTGCATTCATGAAATATCTGTAAACCAGAAGGTCTGGGGTCAGTGTCTTCCACTGGCTGGTATTAAAAAAATCATTTTCATTTGTTTGTTAAATATTTTGTTTGCTATGCCTTTTGTGGGGCTAAACTTGCAGAAACCTGAAACAACTTTTAAAGGTATGACATTTAAACACATTCTGTAAATATGAATACTGAAGATTTTCCAAGAACAATGTAAGGATTGAATGCAGTCAATTTTTCAGCACTTTTACACTGAGTTTTATGAAAAATTCACTCCATATAATAATAGTGTATTTTCTTTTCCTTAGGATATGAATAAGCAATAATAGATCTTAAGATATGCAAAGGCTCTCGGAACTATCCTAGAATTGTTTCCTATTGATCAAAATTGTAAGGATATTTTCCAATTTTATTTATTAGCAATTTACTTGGAATTAATGTAAAAATATATGATGGTGTATAGAGTGAGACATATGTCTTTCTTTCCGGCCCCCTACCCACCAATTCCCTTCCCTGGGGTGTATAATTTTACTAAGTTTTTCAAACTCCTTTTTGAATATTAAAAACATTTATCTTTAGTATCCTGTCACGGCGAATACGCATATAACGAAATGACGCCATGCACTGATGACATTTAAATGGGTTTATGCTCCTTTATCTCACGGGCACGTGTGCACAGCCATTCAGTTCACAGGCAGTATTTTGCGTTCCGGTGGATCTGCCACCTCTGGCCAGAGTTCTGGCGTGCCCAAGGACCACCAGCACCGAGCAAGATTCCTTTCAGTACAACTCCTAGAAGATGGTCACACTTTGGCTTAAATAAAATGCGAATAAAGACTCACTGAGTGAGTTTTCTCATTAGTAGCGGGGAAGAATTATCTTCTGCACCTAGAAAAACTACCTAGCTACAACTTCTACTCACAATTTCTTCTTGGTTGTGTCTTCCACAGAAGGTCATTGAGTCACTGACTTCTAAGGGGCACTACAGATGATGTCCCTTTAAAAGATGCTCATACACAAAAAATATGGCTACAAGTTTAGGAAGGGAAGTAACTTGTTCTTTAAAATACATATACGCATTGCCTTCTTCCTCCAGTTCGAGTGGGCCAAAGCAAGGTGGTCATGCACGTGCGTGTGTGTGTCAGAGTGTGCAGGAGGAGCACCAGAGCCAAACAGGGCGACCCACCCTGAGACGCCAGAGCTCGGGGAAGGAGAGGGGGACCATGCCACTCTTGGCAGGCTGCTGTGAGGAGTAAAGAATATGCAACGCTTAGCGCGTGTCCAGCAGAGTATGAAGATCTAGGGGGGAAGAAAGTCTTTGCTGTTTATTCATTGCTGAAGCCTCAGGGCCTGGAAGGTGACTGTCATATAATAAGTGTTCAATCATAGTTGACAAATGAATAAATATCAACGTAAACCTCTACTGAATAACTACCACTGCAATAAGAGACATTAAAAGGCGTTAGTGGATACCTGACCTCACAGCTCTGCCAGCAAAGGTGGCTGGCAGACCTTTCGTGTGCAAGAGCCTTCTCCAGTTAAATTTCTTGGCACGATGTAGGCAGATCCACACTCGATCGCTCTGGCAGTCAAGGAAAGCTGCTGTCTTTTCAGCCCCCGCCACCATAAGGCGGCGCCAAGCCTCCCTGGACTCTCTGGGTTCTGCAACTGTGTGTGCCTCACCGGAGCATCCTGCTTGGTACTTTGTATGGGCTCAGTCTGCCTACACACAGCATCCTCTGACACAGCCCGACAAAGAAGCCCTGTGGGCAACCATCCACCAAGCGGCGGCACAATCTCCACCTTGGGGGCTCCACAGCCCCAGCGACCTCTGAGCTACTAGCCTCTGTGACTGAGGACTTCACCCACTGCTTTAGCACGGAGCAAAGGAGGGCGGCCTCCAACCAGAGGCTTGCATAGGTGCTCTGGACTCACCGCCTGGGGGCCACGGTTAGCAGGGCAGCGCTTTCAGTGAAAGGCGGAAGATTTACATGATCCGAAGAGAAACCAGCGTATCCCCCTTTAAGAAGCCACAATGAGCTTACTGCTGGGCTCTTGTTGAAACTGGCCACCTGACCCCTGGAGACCTGGTGACTCTCTGGCCTGACATTGCCACTGAGAGACGATTCAAGTCCCTCTCAGTGACCAGCCAGCTGGGAAGGGCCCAACAAGCCTCACCTAACAGGAATGACACAGTCAAGGCCCGGCTGCGGCCGTGGCATCTCAGCTTTCCATGAAAAGTGGCCGCTAGCCCTCTGGGTGAAACTTTGTCCCCCACTCGGCAGTCACCAACTCACGCAGCTCCCAGCTAAGCCCAAACCTGAGGTGCTCTGGGCAGCTGCAGCTGTTCCATCCCCACGCCAACTATGCAGAAGCGGGCCCAGCACGGTGCCACTGTTCAGCGGAGAAAATGCAGGGCCATTCCCGTGGCTCTGTCCAATACGGCCTTGATGAACCTTATCTTGCCATTACTCAGGGCAATGCCAGCAGCACTGGGGTGTATTCCTGCAAGTGAGGTATCAGCTGTGTTTCCCAGACTAGCCTTCCAGGGACGGTGTGGAAGACAAAGGCAGCGCTGCTTCTGCAGCAAAGTGCAGGCGTGCTTCCTCTTCACCACGGGAAACGTATCTCCTACCAGGGCACCCACTTCCAGTCATAGAACAGATACCTGGCGATTCACAGCTCCGGGTTTCTCCCTGTAGTGCCACCCACGGCATAAGCAGGTGCCATCTGACCCTCTTCACACCATCCTTTGGGAAACGAGGGGCAGGAAACGAGCACGAAAATGCTGCTCTTCTGGCTGTCCTGTGAGTAATGAAGCGCCCTGCATCTCTGACCTAGGAGTCTCCTGTCTCGCACCGGTCTCCCTGCCACTGTGGCCAGCGGGCTCGTGCACTCGCAATGGGGTAAAATCTGAGGCCGTTCGCCGTTCTTGACATTCATAGCTTCAGAAACAAATTAGCACAGTTTTAGGACAAGAATGAGCTGCCTGCAACCAGTTATGAAACCCCTAAGGTTTTTTTTAACCGTTAATACATTTAACAAAAAACGCACCAAATCTCCCTCTGCTCAGCCTTTGCCCACCCACAAGAGTCATCAGTATTTGTGAGCACTCAATTTGATGACCTGTATCATGCCATTTGAACTTTATAAACTCCCAATACTTTTAGCTATGAAATTAATAAGAGTTGAAGTCACAGGGCTGAAGCACACTAGAAAATTGACTATAAAAGACTTTTATTTCAAAAATGTTCAGGAATTAATAAGAGCACTGATTGGTATCTAAAATATTGTGTCTTAGGAAGTTATTGTTGTTTTGTTATGAATTTTTCTCAGGATTTACAAACTCCATGCTATAAATAATGTATCAGCAGAGGATAAATATTATAGAAGTCACATTTATGAAATGTGCAAGAATACCACGGTTTATAGAAACAGTAAATATGTCAGAAGAACGCATATTCAGGCTTATGGATAGCAAACATATGTCTGTGTCAACGAGGCTGCTGAAAGTGATAGCTGATTCTCTTCCCTCCATAAGACAATATTAACTATCCCATAAAGCACAAGACACTTTGGTTCACATCATAAGCCACCACGTCAAAGTACACGCACATGAGAATAGCCATGGAATATGTCTCTGTAAATGCCAGTTACCTTCGTCATAAATTTCCAGCAGCTCATTATAAACAAAACTCAGGAACAGGACTGAAAATTAGATTATTTTAAAGACAGGTCATCATTCATGATAACTTCAGTACACAGCTGAGGTAGGGGGCCACTGTATCGCAATAATTTTTGCAGTCTGAGAAAAATGATGTTCACATTCTTCAAGAGTTTTTTCAATACAAAGGCAACAAAAACATTACCGAAGAAAACCCTAGACATCGTATCATCTCATCTGTGGCTTTCTTTTAAAGACACAGTGTCATTACCACTTCCAAGAAAGTGAACGGTTGCTTAATCCAGCTCTCAGTGTGCACAGAAATTCTCGTGCACCAAGACCTTGTTATACTTGGTTTACTTATGTGAGAATTCAAACAAGATCCGCACACAAAGCTGTGAAGAGTCTCTTCTAATCCAGGTTTCCCTTCCATTTCTTTTATTGCTTTCCTTGCAATTTATTTGTTGAAAGAAGTAGGCTGTTTATCCACAATGTAAAGTTTGCTGATTGTATCTACTTAATACGATCACTCGATATATTCCTAAATTTCATTCGAGCCGATCGCTTCTATTAGTTACCAATTTTTGCCTCCTGGCTCCGGAGCTACCCTCCCTAGCCTGGTCCACAACAGTGGGGCTGCACGTGCTATTTACTTCTCCCTCGCCAATGCGCCAAACTCGAGGCTTTGTCCTTGGAAGGACACTGAAGAAGTATGTGGTCCTTTCAGCCCTGCCGAGAGGCCAGCATCCAGCCGGCCTTCCCAGGGACAGCTTCCATCCGCATAGCCCTCTGGTTTCCCTCAGAGATGAGGGCCAGAGTGGGCACCACGCCGCCCCAGGTGGGTTCAGAGCAAAGTACCAGCAGCTGCCACTTCCCTTTAGGTGGCCTCTCCAAAAAGTGATGGCGGTAACAGGTGGGCCTTGGGGAGGCGCTTAGGTCATGAGGGTGAATGAGACGAGGGGATCCCACAGAGCTCCCTCGGCCCTTCCAGCAGGTGAGACCACAGTGAGGGGCACCGGCCATCACCCAGGAAGGGGCCCCTCACCGGAAGGCAACCGTGCAGCACCCTACTGGGACTTGCAGAACTGTGAGAAGGACCTTCCTGTGTCTCTAAGATACCCGGTCAGTGGTGTTTTGTCACAGCCGCCCAGTGCTACCTGCCCAGGGACAAGTCACAGCAGCACTTAACGATCACCACGGCGTAAGAAACCAAATTGGATCACTCTGGTTGCATGGATGAAAAAAGGGAGAACAGACTAAATGCAGTTCTTGTACATCTAAAATTTTATAGCACCTCTACCCCACACCTCAAGGGCAGAAACCTGGTTTTTACTTCCTTTCTCCCTTCCCTGCAGCACCCTGTACAGGGCTCTGCATCGGGACGTGATCAATAAATGCTTTTTAACGGGAATAGCCAAGAACCGGCCCCAATACTCCACGACTCCTCTGCTTTCATAAAAGATTTATGCTATTAGCTCCCGTGTCAGGGCCCACGGTTCACTGAACCTCAGTTACAATGGACTATTTTACAAAAATGTCTCATTTTAACAAGCGGATCTCTCCTATTCCCAGTAAAACAGAACATTCATTCTGCGCATACTAGTTTTAATCCTCTGGCACTTCTGAATTTTTTTAGGGTGCTAGCATATCAGTAAATGAACGCCCCAAAATGCCACGCTTCCTCAGAATATATTATAAACTTGTTGAGCTTGTAAAAAACTAATGAAATTGCCTGCTTAGAGTTTCTAGTTTAAGGTAAATACACAGAGATTATCTTTTTTTCTACATCTCAAAGGAAGAAATGTTTAATGAGGTGTTTTAGCCATGACACAGACAACCGTGTCCATGCTTCCAGTCTGCAGCGTTCAGCCGTTCTTGGCCTTGAGCTCAGCAGACTGCAAACCTGTGAGGAGCCCTCCGAGAGGTCTCGGCGTTACTGGAGCTGCTCCCGCCTGCCAGGTAAGGAAGACATCCTCGCTGGAGGCCACCAGTCAGCTCAAAACCAACAGGAAGGTCCCAGTGACTGTAACACAGGCGGACCTGGGCCTACCTTACTGAACAGAAAGAAACCTAAAACTCCATCTGCCTGCGTTCTGCACTTTCATACACTGCAGAGAAACTGCAGGTATCTGCGGGGAGAGACTGGACTCAAAGAGGCTGCCTACTTCCCTCTGGCTTCCCGCTCACTCTGCTCCCTGCGCTCACTGTGGAAGAAGAAGGGTGTGAATAATGGGTCTTCACAGCTAGCACTACTGTTCTCAATGTTTTATTTAACCCTCAGACAATGCTACACATCAACTGCTCTGAGCTCATTTGGCCAAAGGGAAAAAAATCGTAACGGTGAGGGGTCTGGCCCACACTTCCCACTCGTAAGCCCTGCACTACATTAAATTATGTACATTTTTGGACCTCGTCCTTGGGAGAATACTGAATAAAATATTTTTTTTCTCCAATCTTTACAATGGCAAAGCTACAGAGCTCGAGGGCATTTCAAACACATTTGAATTATACACAGGGATTAAATTATTTGGAGACTGATAGGAGTAAGCAACTTCAATCTAAATAAAAAAAATATTAAGAGCAGCTGATACGCTTCTCAGAAGACAGAGAGATAGCAAATCTGAATTAAGTGGGACACGGGTCCCCACAAGGTCTACAGTGTCCCACTCTGCTAGACTCTGACTTTCACTCCTTTCCCCACGTACCTCCTTCCCCAGTCTCTTACCTTCTAACCTTCACACCCTTCTTCAGGGACAAAACAGAATCCCTGGGAAAACGTCTGCTGATTCACACAAACACACCCACCCCCACCCCCCAACACTGTCTCTGTGCGGATACACTCCCGGCTCTCCTGCCTAGACAGACGCCTGCTGACGCCCCGAAGCCCACCCTCCTCTGCGCCCTGGACCCCACCCGCACTCACTCTGGGTCTCATCACCAGACCCCCTCCTGCCTGTAGTCCCTCCCTCTTTCCTCCTACAGTCACCCCTTCCCTTTCTGTGGGGCCGCTGCTATGGGCCCACAGAACGCTGTGATTCTCCATGCCTTAGCACACACATGTCTCCCTCCAGCATTCGCCCCATTTCTCTGCTCTACATTACAGCAAAATGCCTCAAAAAAAAAAATCTTGAGAACTCTAAAGATTACCTCTACCCCTAACATCCCACTCTCTTGAAACCCTCCCAATGACTTGCCCTGTTCCCAGTCAGCGGGACTCTGCGTTGCTGAGTCTAATCTGACTCTTGGCCTTTCCATCCCATAAGTCACAAACAGCATTGCATCCAGTGGGTTGCCCCCTCCTGCCTGGATGCAATCTGAAACACTGCATCCCCAGTTGGCCTCACTGTGACTCCTCTTTTCCCAGTCCCTTAACGTCACAGGGGCCCATGGCCCCCTTCGACTTTCACCCCCTTGGTGATGGCATCTGTTCTCATGCTTCATCTGCCATCTACGTGCTGCCGGTGCCCGGCGGTGCGTCTGCAGCCCTCATCGCTCTTCTGAGCCCCAGCACTGGACAGGGAGGGGCAAAAGTAGGTTCACAGTTGCTCATACAGAAAATAATGCAGTGATTAACAAAGAACCACACAGGAGTAACTCTGTGGTTTGCATACCCACAGCTGTAAACCTGTTTTGGCCCCGCTCTGTACATCCGACTGTACATCATGTCTCCGCATGTATACTCGTGTATGAGAGGCATCTCAAACTCAACAGGTCCAAAACGGCAGTGCGGAACTTCCCCCAAACCCGCTCCCTCCACCTACGGTACTTCCCAGCTCAGCTCATGGCAGCTCTGTCTTTCTAACTGCGCAGCCCAGCTGTCTCTCACATCCCCAGTCAACTGACTGGCAAATCTGGTAAACTCTGCTTTCAAACACTACCCAGCTCTGGCCGGGGTGCTCACTTGGTTACAGCGTCATGCCGCTGCACCAAGGCTGTAAGTCTGACACCCTGTCAGGGAGCACAAGCAGAATAACAAAGACCTGTTTCTCTTTCTCTACCCCCCTCTAAAATCAATAAATAAAAAATTGTTTTAAAGACCCAGCATCCCACCCCTTCTCCCCACCTACACTGCTGCGGCCCCGATCAAGCCACTATGGTCTTTACCCAGAGAACCGCAGAACTGCAGCATCCCCCTCCGTACCTGTTCCCTTGCTACCACCTCCATCTCCTGGTGTGCGATTAAATCTGATGTCAATCCTCTGCTCGAATCCCTCCAGTGCTCCCCACCCACTCATTTCACTCAGAAACACCAAATTCAGGAAGGCCTGCCACGACCTAGACCCAGGCCCCGCTCACGTCGCCCATCCAATGGCTTCATCCTCGGCTCCAGCCACGCCAGGCCCCCTGCCCTGCGGCCTTCCACACCCAGGCCCACCCCCGCCCACAGGCGCATCCACTGGCTGCTCTCTGCGCACAGTCATATTCCCACCACCTCTCCACGGGTGACTCGCTCACCGTGCTCCAGGGGCTCGTGTGGCTCACCCCCACCTAACCAGCTGTGGAGGAGGGAACTGCACCGTGCTCAGAGACAGGTCTGGCCTCTGTGCTCAGCCTCTGGGAGGTAATCTCCAAGTCCTTGGTTCATAAAGCCCATGAGAGTATCTCCTGTGCCCGGAGACCCTGGGTCAGGAGTGTAGCCTAGCAAAGTGCCTGAGGGTAGGGAAGGCCCACTCAGTTTCTCAAGAAGCAAGAGCCTGAGATCAGCCACGCAGTCCGTCACCATGCCGACAGGATGGAGTCCCCATAGGATCTCTGGACACCAAGGCAAGGTGAGCTTCCCTGGCTCACCTTGCAATGCTCTGTGCCCACTGTCCTGCATCGATGCTGAGAACTTCATACCTCACGCCAAGGATGCGAAGCACAGCTTACAGGGAGAGGACAACGGGGAACTCTGCTTGTGGAATGTCCCTCGATTATGTGCTACTGGCCTTGGCTGCTTTTAATCTGTACCTTTAGCTGTAATAAGCCGTAGTATAATAGCTTTCTGGAGTTCTGTTTGTCCTTTTAGCAAATCAGCGAGCCAACAGGCAGTGTCGGGGACCCATGGACGTGTAAGAACTGAAGGCGGTCTGTGGGCTGGGCCCCCCCAACCCACCCCACTCACACCTTCCCTGCCGCACACACACCAGTCCTAACCCAGCCCGCTTCCCACCACATCCACCACCTCCGAAACACGCTGTCTACGACATGCTTTGCGATTGCTCATTTCCCTTCAGCGGAACGACCCTCCACCAGTGCCGACGCATTCCCCATGCCTGGTCTGGAGCGGGCACTTGGCGTGGAACTCCAAGGAAACCGCGGCAGCTGTGCTCAGGCATCTGTTTAAACTGAAGCCAAGCAAACAAACTGCACCCGGCTGCTTATAAACAGGCTGGTCATTAGTCTTAAACACACACAAACAGGCTGGTCATTAGTCTTTAACACACACACACCCACTGTGGCCAAAAAGGAAAACTTCCATTACAGGTAGCCTTGTTCCCACCATCGGTTCCTCAGGAACCACTGATCATTCCCTTTCACGTAAACTTGACCCTGATGACTGATGTCTTAGTCACACTCTCTCCACTGCTTCAAACCAGTTGTGCTGTGGTGTAAAGTTATACAGCAACTGGCGTCCCACATGGAAGTGCATATTAAGGATGACTGTGCCCAAGACCGAGCCATTTACAGGAGCATCGCAGTTCATGTATTTTGACACCAACTGCTACACACACCTGGACCAGGGCGCGGGCACACCGCATTGTGACAGTCGTCCTGTGGTCACTCTATTGCAGCTGCCCCATTTGACCACACACTTGAGAGGACAGACACTATGTCTTACCCACATTACCTGGTACACAGCACAGTGGCTGGACCATAGTCTGTGTTCAAAAGCAGCTGCTGAAGTTCAAATCTACCCATGACACCAATTTTGCCTTGGGGCAGAGGAGGGTCCCTCCATCCCACCCTTCTGCCAGATGCTCCAGTTCAGGACTATTACAGGCCGAGTGCATGTTCATTATTGCATCTCTCAACATCAGCACAGTACCTGGCACAAATTAAGAGTTTTTAAAAAGTGCTTACTCAAACAGAACACTACAGGGTCCGGCACAAATAAAGCCCCCTTTTTATCACAAAATCTTTTATTACAAAATCATAAGCCTGTAATTCTGTAACATCACAATACCACACTCAAGCACACCATATGAGATCGGGGTGAAATGTCCAAATAAAACCGTAAGTTAGCACACCCACATCATCACCCTACCAACCACATTCAAGCAGGCCCTCCTTCTGGGGGACCCTGTGTACATGGAGCACGGGGGAGAAGCAGAAGCAAGCACAGAGAAGTTGTATCAACACCACAGTATCACTGGAAAATAAACCATTAGCGTTTTATTTATATTAGCATAAGGCTACCCTGAGATTTTCTGAGAACACTTTTACCAAGGAGTTTCAGAAAATTAAGTAATTTTTAATATTTTGGTAACTGAATTAGCTAGTGCAGAAATACTAAGAAGTCACTGAGGGGCCCCGGCTGGCTGGCACAGCTGGCTGGAGCACCGTCCAGTACACCAACGGACCGTGGATTCGGTTCTGGTCAGGGCACATACCTAGGTTCAGGTTCGATCCCTGATCGGGGCATGTACGGGAAGCAATGGCCATTTCTCTCCTACGTTGATGTGTTTCTCTTTCTCCCCTCGCCACATCCCTTTCTTTCTCTCTAAAATCAGTAAACATATCCTTGGCTGAGGATTAAAAAAAAAAAGTCACTGAGGGATCTAATCTCCGCTGAACAGGAAGGTGATCTGAGACTGACTTCACGGGTGCACCAATATGGGAAAACCGATCAGGACAAAGACTTTTCTGGCCATTATGCATCAATGAAACTTTGTAAAAATAGTGAGTGGATCATACAAATTTAAAAATTAAAGAACACTGAAATGAAATGTAAAAGGTTCACTGGCTTATTTCTGTAATTTTTTTATTTATTGACTTTAGAGAGAGAAAGGAAGGGGGAGGGGAAGAGAGAGGGAGAGAGAGAGGAACAGGGCTTTGCCGCTCCACCCACCCACACACTCACCGGCTGCCTCCCACAGGCACCCAGACTGGAACCACACCCGCAACCCTAGTGCATCCACAGGATGCTCCAACCACCCGAGCAGCGGGCCAGGCTTCATCGGCTTATCTTTAAAGGATCGGCAAACAGCTTCCAGTACTGAGCACACATAAGAAGCTTGAGCAGGTGAGTAATGGGAACCTTGGGTAATTGATAAACCTTAAAACATGAGCAGGTTGTTCTTGCCGATTAATTAGACAGCTGCTCTGAGTTACACCTCATGCTGTTTTCACAAACAGCTAATTTCCTGCTGCCAGTAGTAAAACTACCTGGAACTATACATCCTTATCTTATTACCTTTTCTTTTACTTTTCAGAAAAAGGTATCAAAGTTAACTTGTTTAGTTAGCTTTGGACATATCCATAAACACCCTCCTCCTCAACACACTACTGGTTAGAGTATTAAATTCATAACATTTATTACAAAATTACTGAACAATGCGGGGCTTTAGAACAATGCTAGTCTCCCTCCATTGCAAATTTTCTTAAACTAATCTAACCTTCATTTTTTACATTTTTTCAGGTCATAAGATATTTCTAAGTAAAGGGGAGGAAAACACTTATAGTTATAACTAGCCTTTCTGATTGCAAAAACCAATTTACATTTTATACCTCCAACCTCTACCAATCAGGACATATAATTTGCATTACACAAATTACAGTGTAACTTAACACGACATGAAACCTCAATTCTCTCTAATAAAAATTTAGGAAAAAAACTTCAAAAGTTCATTTTTCAAGAATCAGAATTTTACCTTAATATTAAGGAAATATATGCACTAAATGTCAGTAATCCAGATTTAACATCATAAAATTCAAGAACTAGGTAACCACACAGATTCTAATCTATACCCTTAACAAGCTGAGCAAGCTCAGGTTTCTGGATTTGTTAATAAACAACTAATTAAATTTATGCAAATTTCTTCTTGAAGTGAAACTTTAATGAAAATTCTGACTATAAAAGAAAAATGGTGAGCTAGTCTGTGCTCTTGTGGTTATGACATTCTATTAAAATAATTTACACTGCAGCAATTTAAGTTTCAGTTGTGTGTTCCTTAGTTAAGTGTGTAACTAAATGTAAAATGGATTCTAACAAATGCATATAAATATCACTGGAGGTCCAAATAGAAATATTTTCATAGCAGATTATACTCATTCTTCTCTATGTAGCCTACAGTGGCAATGAAAATACACTTTATTTTTTTTGCCTGTAGATTATCATAAAATTTCACATCATAAAAAAAAGACTTTATTTTGAATCCTAAAGTCACTGGAAAACTCCGGCCACCCACGCAACTTCTGTTAAATCTTTCCCTTCAATGGCGCCTCTCTGCAGACAGTGTCGGAGACTGGTGGCCTGGGGTGGCACCGCATTTCAAGGATGTCACACTTCACGTTCTCTTACCGCTTTTTTTTGGGGGGGGCGGGGTTATTCAAAAGTTGGGGGATAAAGCCAGGATGGATCATCTACAATATCTGTAATGATATTAAATAAAAAACCCACCACTTTTCCACTAAAAATACTTGCTGCAGCACGTTAGCTGCTTCTGCCCATTTGGTCAGAGCACAAGCCTCAATGGAGCTGGGGGCGATTCAGGCCGTCAGGTGTGAATTCCTTAGCTAAGGACCCTGTCCAGGATACACTCCTGTCCTCCCAGCCCTGCTCTCTCAGGAAACAGTCTGGATTTCCCCAGCGCCCCCAGCCAAGCTCCCAGGCATCCCTACGAGCTTCCCGGGACTGGAGACACTGTGGGCCTCACAGAACAGCGCACCCCGCAGGGGCAGGCCAGGACCACAGGCTCCTGGGCGGGAAGTGAACATGATCTACCCTGTCCTGTGGGACTCCACGGCTCTTCCAAGGAGAGGCCCCGGTAACAAAGGGAGAATAAGAACAGTGTCCCTCTTACAAGGATAAAGACGTGCACAGCACAGAAATGCCAAATCTGAATTTAGATGACTATTTCTATCTCAAACTAATGTTATAACATCCACAGCCTCGCCAAAAAATACAGAAAGAATAAACCAGAAGAAAAGTGCAGCTGCCTGATCCTGTTCATCGGAGCCCAGGCTTCCACTGCAGCACTCACAGCCCAACACTGTTACCTCTCTCTGCAGCACAGAGACCTTGTCCTCTCAGGGCCAACCGCAGTGTCACCGAAACAGCCTCAGCTACAGAAGTTTAGGGGAAGGAGGACAAAGGAATTGTAGATGATAGCTCTGGAAGTGACTCTACTCAACCCTTCTTTCAGAGAGCAGAAACCTGCCAGAGGCAGAACCACGAAACCTTTAATTTTAGAGTAACTCAGCTTAGTCTGTCATCGCTTAGAAACTTTATATGGGAACTTTCAATAAAAATACAATAAACTTTAAACCTTGGCACGTGCAGACTCTCAGATCAGCAGCCTGGCTTTCATGCTTCCATAAAGATTGAGGATGCCTGAAATTACACGTGTAAGATAGTAACAGTTACAGCCCACAAGAATTATCTGCATCACTCTCCCGCTGGTTTGACAGTGATGCCACTAAAAAAGGAGGAGAATTACTTTTCAACCTTCAGTGGGAATTCAGCCTGCTCTCACTTGGTGGGATTCTGACATTATAGCGAAAAAGAAGAGCTCTTCCGAAAATTAGTTATTTTAAGAGCTTAAGTTAAGATACTGAACAAAGATAAAAGAAATTAAAGTAATTTTGAAAGGAAAAGCTGTCAATATATTCCCAGCTTCCTCAGGAACACTCGGATTTCAGTTTCACAGTACAATTACCTTTCACAGGGGAACGTTACAATTGCTTGCGTACAATGAATATGTGAAAGGGGGAATTTTAATGTTATTACAGTGCAGCGTGTGATTTATTGAGCAAGTACAGCTTTTATACAGAAAAGGAAGCCCAAAGAAGAAAAACGACTTGGAATATGCAGCACAGGCAGTATCTGTCTGCCCCTCCCTGGGACTTAGGGCCCCTGTGTGTCACTCCTGGAGCTCCTGCCAGACTCTCAGAAGCCAGGAGGAGCCCGTGATGGCTACGAGTATTGGCATTCTGCCACCCAGGGCACTAAATGGGCGTTTACGGGCTAGTCCGAGACATAGCCAACAGCACAACTTTGTGCCCATGAGAAAATATATTCTGAGTTTAAAACTAATATATATATATATATATATCTAACTAATATATATATATATATCTAACTAATATATATATATATATATATATATATATATATATATATATATATATATATCTGGGGTACGGCTGCCCATACAAATTTAAAGTTACTGTTAATTAGAGTTGATCAGCACAATACTATATTTCTTTGACAAAGATAAGTATGACACTCTCTAGTATCAACCACCAACTTTTTCTAAATTAAACTAAACCAAATATCCCATCCTCTAGTACAAAGGCCAAAAATGACACAAGAGACACAAAATGACGTGCAGTAGCTTGGGGAATGCTCGTGACCCACAGCCCCGGCCACCAGAGCGCACAGAGGCGACCATCGCAGCCCTCCGCCATGGTGACCGTCTGCATAGGGTGTCTGTGTTCAAGGCCCACTGCTTCGTTCCGTCAAAAACAGAGCATATTGGGATATGTAATTTACTGACTAAATTTTATATATGTGCGTGTGTATGTATGTGTGTATCTAGCATATTTTATTGATTATGCTGTTACAGTTATCCCCATTTTTTCTCCTCTTCACCCCCCCACCCTGCACCCCCCAACCCTCCAGCACTCCCCTTAGTTCATGTTCATGGGCTGTACATGTAAGTTCTTTGGCTTCTCCATTTCCTCTGCTATTCTTAACCTCCCCCTGTCTATTCTGTACCTAACAATTATGCTTCTTATTCCCTGTACCTTTCCCCCATTCTCCACCTGCCCCCTCCTCACTGATAAACCTTCTTGTGATCTCCATTTCTGTGATTCTGTTCCTGTTCTAGTTGTTTGCTTAGTTGTTTTTTTTAGGTTCAGTTGTTGATAGTTGTGAGTTTGTTGTCATTGTACTGTTCATAGTTTTTGATCTTCTTCTTTTTCTTGGATAAGTCCCTTTAACATATAATAAGGGCTTGGTGATGATGAACTCCTTTAACTTGACCTTATCTGGGAAGCACTTTATCTGCCCTTCCATTCTAAATAATAGCTTTGCTGGATAGAGTAATCGTGGGTGTAGGTCCTTGCCTTTCAGGACTTTGAATCTTCTTTCCAGCCCCTTCTCCACTGAAAGGTTTCTTTTGAGAAATCAGCTGATAGTCTTATGGGAACTCCTTTGTAGGTAACTGTCTCCTTTTCTTTTGCTGCTTTTAAGATTCTCTCCTTATCTCTAATCTTGGGTAATGTAATTATTGTGCCTTTTAATAAATGTAACCAGCAATTAATCTTTACAGGACCCAGGGAATTTTGTTTCCTGGCAAATCCTCCAGAGACAGACATTAAAGCCCGACTGTTTCTGGCAGACACTGTACTAACACTAGTGATGAATATATTTACATTTTCATAATACTTTGACAGTATTTATTTTCTGAAATAAGGCATTTATTTAACATACTATAAACTATAATATACATTTAATTTTTTTCAATAAGCTGGCCATTACTTATATGGCATTCACTTGGATGGTATCTAATGGAGTTATTTTCGAGATGATAGACTGATGCTGTGTATACAGACATTCTTCTATGAGTTATGACTCATAAGAAATATGCTAGTCAGAGCAAATATAACTGCTATTGTTCTTAAATCCCTTTTAAAAATCCCTTGTAAATATGTAATCACTATCTCTCTTCTTACAATGGCTTTCCAGTTCAAATATGTTTCTATTTAGTCCAAAATCCTATCCTGTCTTATATTTCCTAAGTCCTTTCCATTCACCCTTAATTCTCTCATAACCTTAGTTCATTCAGCATTTCAGTCACTACCAGGTACTTATTCAAATTAGATGCTCCAAAAGACAAGACATCTTTTGGACTTTGTTTTCTCTCTCCTTTAGCCTTCATTTCTTTTTTAAATTGGCCATCCATATATAACCAATAGACAACCTTTCCCAAACCCAATCTATTCTAGAAACCTAACAATAATGTGGCCACTGTAAGAGATATTTAATGCATCAAGCACTGATATCCTGAAAGAATACTAGAACATTCTAGCAAAACCAGTAAAGCTATCTTTAAAGTAAGAAATGTGTTACCTAATTATTTTTAAATAATTGATAAGCGGGATCAAGCTGAAAACGCATAATGCCCCATTCTCATACATACTATTCCTAACTTTTTATGTGCACATCAAGAGGAAAAAAACTCGGCCTTCCATATTTAACAGTTTTAATAATGCATCAATTAAAATATACAAATAAAATGTTTAAAAACTATTAATATATTCACCTGACAGACTGATAATTGGGTCAAAATTATCTAAAACACCTCTGAGCAACCAACACAAAAATCCAAAAGTCTAGGAATTAAGAGAAATACACTTAAACACATACAAAACTTCCTCAAAAACTGGCCCTGACTGCTTCCATTTATGACATACTTTTCCTTCTTTTTTTTTCATTTGCTCCTTTTGACACAATTCTAACTATTTGGAATGTCAAATAACAGCATATTAAAGGTAACTTTAAAAAACAGCATTTTGACTGGATACTGTAAGGCTCAAGACAAAGAAACTACGTACAAATTCTATCATCTAGTCAGTCAGTTGGCTTCTCCCAGGGCGCTGGGTCAGCGATTCTGAAGGCACGTTCATGTATACTGGTGTTGAAATAAATAAACATAGTGCAGAAAACGAGAACAGATAAGGAGAGCAGGAAGTCTAGCACGGGTCGTGTGATACTGGGCCACAATCTGAGAGGGGGCCAGGATGAACTCATGGTGTGTGAGGAAGCACACGGATCCACATGTACAGAAACATGTGAAGACAGCTCAGAGGGTCTGCACGGGTCAGCACACCCACTCTGCCAGCTCTGTCCACCGAGAGGGCTCAGAGCGACGGACAGAGGAGCAGCACAGTGCACAGGTAGCCCTGAGGCCCGGGCTTCTAAACGCCACTCTCCAGTAAAGGGAGATGCGGCTCCTCGCAGTGTTGTTTCCGGGGCCTGGGCAAGGAAAACACAACGTGAGCCTGGAGCAGTTCAGCCAGAAGTGAAGAAGGCTCAGAAAGGTTGCGAATATGTCCAAAGGGTCAAGGAACCCATCTGAACACTCAATGGTCAGAGCTAGAATGATCCGGGCAACAAAATAAATAAGAGTGTTGAATTATAATTCAACAGAACGAAGTACCTGTGGGTTCATGCTGCTAGAGATAAACAAATAACTGGAGAAGGGGCCGCTCTTCCTTACTAAAGAACCCTACTTAGTGAATGTCAAAGGGACAAGGGAACGAGAAAATCACCGTCGGAACGCCAGAGTGGTAACTCCTGCAAACAAAACTCACTGATGGACACAGAATCGGTCAGCCAATGCTGAAAGAGAAACAGGGTATTTGCATAATTTAAAAATACTACCTGAAGATATTTATTAACTGCAAAGGGGAAAATAGTCACTTTATAGCAGAGAAGCCTGTGAGGAGCTAGCTGCTTTGATCACGTGGGAAGAAGGTTATCAGCACCAGTAACAAGACGTTGACTTCCTGGGCCTGAGATGAGGCACCGAGAAAGGCACACCACCTCCGGGGCATAACCGACAAAAAATGCATTACCAGACCTAACCTTGGGAAAGCATCAGACAGGTGCAAGTGAGGCCTATTCTGTAAAATAACTGACCACTGTTCTTCAGACACGTGCGGCCACGAAAGACCAGAAAGGTGAAGGAGACGTAATATATTCAGCAGGGCACTCAGCACGGGAGATCCACAGAGGGATGAGAAGTCGTGTCATTGCCCCCACGAGCTCGGGCCAGTGTGCTGATCAACTACAGTACCAGTCAAGAAGTGGTATTGCTTTGTGATCCTTTACCTATTTCTCTGACACCCTTTGACTCTCTTGAACTTTAGAACTAGACAATCCTTTCTCTTAGACATAAACAGCAAACTCAGAAGATTAAAAAACACTAAGTGTAAAGGTCAAAACTAAAATTATCCTAACCCACTACAATAACATTCTAGGTATTGAAATGTCATGTATCACTTACTTGTTGAGTCAACACGTTGTAGGGTTGCCAAATAATTTTTAATGGAAATTGGCATTTCAGATAATACATCATTCTGAGTGAAACTATGTCCCATAAAATATCTCCTAAACCTGGGGAGAGTTTTCATTGATAACACGGGGTCTCTATTCGTGGGGCGGGGAAGGGGAACCTCAAGGATTTCTCTACGCTGTTGCTCTCGGTCTGAGTATTCACTGACCAAGTACCTACGTGTCTGCTACTGGCAAAGCACTGTTGGCATGCTGCTGTCACCTTGATATGCTCTTTAGCACAGAACCAGACCCTCTAATTACCCCAATGACTAGGGACACAATGAATGAAACTACTCCTTTAGGAAGGTTCCATACTGACGAACCCAAGTTCGTCTGGTGAGACACACAGCTCGGGCGGGAGAGTTTTGTTTTTTTTTAACCTTAAGGTAGGTAATACTTTGAGGCAAAAGAGAGCATCAGGGAAACCTGGCCTCTAGTCACGGCCTCGTGACTCGGCTGGAATTTAGGACTCCTGCGTTGGAGATGCTTTAGAATGGGTAGAAAGCAAGGAGCGAGGTAAGTTCCCGGATCCAAAGAAACTTGACTCCTGGAGTGTGTCAAAAGGCCTTCAAAGGGCAGTGCTGTCAAGGAAGTGAGCCACCTGGTTTGAGATAAAAGTCTACCCTGCAAATTCTCACCAGGGCAGCGCTCCCAGATCCCGACTACAGCAACATGACAACGGTTCCAAGTCCTGAGCTCCAGGCTCCAGTTCCTGAAAGTCATCCTGAGGCTGGTCTAAACTGGTCCTGGTAACCGCATCTCACAGGCTTGCACTCTAAGAACAGCCGGCCATTAGTGTGACCTAGTTTAGGCCGATATGGCATTTAAAAAAGTCAATTATGTGAATCTTGTGGAAAGCTTTTGCTTTTCTGATGTAAAAGATGAACAGGTTGGCTGCCTATTTTTTAAATAAATGCCTGCAACCTCTTCTCTTCTTTCTGCTTAAAATGCATTCTTGACTCTATTGCCTAGAGTCGCAATACCTGTTGTCCTCCGTGAGACAAGAAGCAGCCAGCAGCCAGCACAGCAAGGCTGGAAGAGCGCAAAGAACAGACCTGTATCCCTGTCAACAGAATTCAGCAGCTGCACCAACTGGGAGCTACCTGCCTACAGAACTGGAAATTTAAGGGGAAAAAAGAAAAAAAAATCTTCTAATAGTTTGATCTACTGTGAGAAGAGTTTTTTATTACTGTTATCCAAATGCATTCTTAACTGACATACCCCTTCCCAATGAAGGACAGCGGTGCTCTCACTGACCAGGTTTAAAGTGCCCCAAAGAGAAGAGACACAGAGGCTGGAAAGGCCATCGAACCAGAGGAATAAAGCTACATCAGCAAAGCGTGGACACACAGAAAATGAGAATTGCACAGTGCTTATGTACCAGGCTCTGCAGCCAGGCTGCCTACATATGTGATCGTGGGCAAGGCAGTTACCTCCCTGTGCCTCATCATTCTCATCCCTAAAATGGGAGTGACAATACACTACTCTTAATGAGGATAAACAAGGTAATACATGTAAAACTGTAGGAGCTCACTGCTCCTTGCACAGAGTAAGCTCCCTGCAAACATCCATAATCATCATATTTATGGCTGAGATTCAAACACAAGTAGCTATTACGCAGACACAATAGATAAAAATGAGTAAGTACCGTCTATGCAGCTCACTCATGGCTCACAGTGCCGTACAAGTGAGCAGAAAACGCCTCCTAGACTCCAACCATCTTGACAGTGTTCTTGTCTCAACTGAGTACTTCCTTGTGTCTGCTAAAAGCTGCATCAGCAGCTCTGGCTCTTAGAAGCCAAGAAAACTGACTAAACACAAGCATTTACACTTTAAAAAATAGTTCAAGGACAAAAGTGTAATGTCAGGTTTCAGCTCAAGGATCGTTCTTACCTGGCAAGTGGAAACAGTAACTCATCTGCTAACAGTAACAGAAACGGTGAATGCACGATCAATTTCAAGTGCCAGCACTACAGTACGTGCGTGCCTTTCAGTTATGGAACGCCGCAGTCCCACGCACACCTCAGTGGAGCCGCCAGTTTCTGTGAATGGCATCAGCACAAGCGGGCAAGCACGGGGCTCCCTGCACACGGGGCCTTTTGACCAACGGGAACTGCGGCAGACCCACTGAAACAGGTAACACTAATTCAGGTGCGCTGGGAACTGGCAATAGAGAACTTTCCGAAGCCAATTATTTTTCCTACGATAATGGTAATTTGGATCAAGAAAGAGACAGCAGAAATCAGAGATGCACTATTTTATAGTTTTAAACAAAAAGTGTATAAAGTCCCCACCAGGTGTCCACTCCCAAACTAGCCTGGTTTTGAGAATTACGTAAGAGCCTCAGGCACCAGGTTCCGGTAAACGCCCATTACACCTCACTCTCCCGCCCGGCTCTGCCCCGGTGCTCCACGTGGGTCCTCCTGGCCTTTCTGCTCCATCACAGATCCATCAGCTGCTCTTACTCCCGACCCTGAGATCGTGTCAGTATCGATGCCACCTATCCTATTTCCCATTTTGGGGTATCATTATTAAATTGGGGGGAGAAAACATCTTCAGAAATGACGGTAACACTGTGATTCAGGGGAAAAAATAAGTCATTCCTATAGTTGAAATGTAATACTTAGCACATGGAGATCAAGCATACAGGAATTAAAGTACACCTAAGACATAACTGCTGCCTACACGTAAGTTATTGACTACCACATCCAGTTCACCTTTTTAGAAAACAAATGAGGAAATACAAATCCAGAAGGCTGGGGAGGTTTAACCATTTCCCACCTTTTCCCCATTTCTGGGTCTTTCCAAGGAGCACCGTAGGTCAAGAGTGAACAATGAAAAACAGGCTGAAGTGAGCTGCCCGGGAACAGAGGCTCCCCCTCTCACAGCCCAGCCCCCGGTGTCACAGAGGCACCCAGAGGTTCCGGCACACCCGTGGAACATCACGGGGTGGAGCCGTTTCCCACCACATCCCTGTCGGGACCCGCGGCCCGGGACCCGCGGCGCCAGCCTGCACACCCTCTGCCTGACGAGAGCCGGGCACCACATGCTCTGCTACTGCTCTGCCTGCGTGTTTCCCCGGCAGACACCATCTCACAACTGCGCCAGCCGTGCGTGGTGTGAGACACGTGTGTGCGTCCCTGCCCACCTGGCGCATTCTCCTGCAAGGCTTTATGCTATGTTTTTCCAGGTGTGTTTTCACTTTGAATCCTTACAACCTGTGACAGATGGTTTCCAGAGAAGGAACTTGAGTTCAAAGAGACTTATAACTACTTACCTTTTAAATTAACAACAAAGTAAGAATTTAACTGTCGCTAAAGCATAATTTTCAGGAAGTGTTAAAACGCTGACTTTCATGAAAACATAAAATGAAAGAATGCCAAAGGCAGCACTTAACTCCGTGAATGAGGGTACCATTGCAAATCTGAATCCAAGCAAACAGGATTACTAAAACAAATTTGCTAATAGATGTAAAAATGGAAAATCTATCATCAGAAGGGTTCGCAAACTAATCACCAAGGCGCTCAGGCTGACTCAGTGAACTAACAGGGGCAATGCACAGACTATTACTAGGTCGTCTGAGCCTGACTACTGAATAAAAGGAACTTGGAGATATTTCTTTTGGCCTTGCGGCACCAGGAGGAAGTACTGACACCAAGAGTCCCATAAATGGGAAGAGTTTAGAAACCCCCACTAGAGGGCAACACAATATCTGGAAAGCTCTTTGGAGCAGAAATCAATTGGATCTCAAACATTTTTTTGCATGATCATAGATAATAATCATTCTCAGGACTCTCGGCCAACTTCTAACCCTCCGCAAACCCCTCAGGGTTGCCAAAGACCTATTTCTATAAAGATCTGCAGAGCAGCCCTGGCTGGTGTGGCTCAGTGGGTTGAGCACCAGCCTGCAAACCCAAAGGCCACTGGATCCATTCCCGGCCTGGGCCCAGGCCTGGGTTGTGAGAGAAAACCATGGATGTTTCTCTTGCATATGGATGTTTCTCTCCCTCTTTCTCCCTCCCTTCCCCTCTAAAAAAATAAACAAAATCTTTTTAAAAAACGGGATTTGCCAGCAAGGGCACACGGCAAGGGACACTCTGAAACACTGCAATGGGGTGTGTGGCGTGGCGCCACCTTTCTGGGGAGCCGTCGAGGGACCTGTACGAGACCCCAGAGGGGCTCGGTCTCTGCTGCTGTCATTCCACTCCCAGGGACTTCCATTCAGCACATCATCAGACGTGGACTATCACGATACACATCTATCTCACAGTGTTAATTACAAAATTAAAAATTATGAAACAACTTCAGTAGATATCCCAGCTTAACTATTCTTTCCAGGAGCCTTCACTGAGTCCCCCAGCCCTTCTAAGTCACCCACTAAAAGCAGGACTGTATGTCACCTCTTGTCACACTGCACTCTAATTTCTGATTTGCTTACCCAATCGTCCTATCAGTCTACAACCTCCATGAGAGCTTGCTTGGACCATGTATTTAAATTGCATGGATTTAGCATCATGCCACACGCAATACTGAAATACTGGTTTAATGAATAAAAATATTATGCAGCCTAAAAATATGCATGAGTTTGTTTCCTCTGTAGAGATAAAAAAGCAATTACAAGTATTAACAACATCAAAACAAAATTATGTCTGAGAAGAGCCTCGCGTCACCTCCCAACTACACTGATAGAATATCAGAACCACATACAGACACGCTGAAAAGCACGCAGACTGACAACAAAGGGGGCGTCAAGGTGTTGCTGGTGCAGAGAACGGTGCCACCGCGTCACACTCACAATGCTGAGCCATTCTTCACTGTGCGTGCGTCCTGACTGCATCATCACGCTATGCATTTCCACAGACGACAGCAACACTCAAAAGAAAACCACCTTGTGGGGCAGGCTTAAAGGAAGTTCTACTCAGATGCAGATTCTTAGTCTGTCCGTGGGTCTAAAGTGGGGGCCTGAGAATCTGCATCTCTTACAAGCAAACTGCACCCCGCCCCTACCGTAATACCGATGCTGCTGATCTGGGCACTTTAATTTGAGCAGCAAGGTCTTTGAGCATCATACAAGGAAATCTGTGAACGCAAAGGAGGGTACGAAGGGCTCCCTTTCCTGTTTTGCTTTGGAGTCCTGAGGCTCTGCTCCTCTGAGGGTGGATCCGAACCTTCCTGATCAGGATGTTCGGTCTCCTGCGGATGCTGCAGTTTAACATAACGGGAAACACAGACATAAGAGAGGGGTCATCGGTACAGACCCCGTGGAAACTAAACGGATGTTAGAGGAACACTATGAACAACTCCGCAACCACACATTTAATAATCTAGGTGACGTGGACCAATTCCTTGACAGGGAAAGTCAAGCTGCCAAAACTCACACAAGAATAAATGGTCCAAATAGAACCTGCATCTATTTAAGAATTTGAATCAATAATTAATAACCTTCCAAAACAGAAAGCATGAGACCCAGCTGGGTTCACTGATGAATTCTACCAAACACCTAAGGAGGAAATGACACCAACTCTACAGTCTCTTTCAGAGGAGAGAAGCAGAGGGAATACTTTCAATTCATTCGATGAGGCCAGCATTGCCCTAAAGCCAAAACCAAACACAGACATTACGCGAAAACTGCAGGCCAATATGTCTCATGAACACAGATGTAAAAATCCTCAAAAAATTTTAGCAAATTGAGTCTTAAAAAGTATAAAAAATTACAAACAACTATCAAGTGGGATTTAGTTCAGTTACGCAAGCAAGGCTGACCCAACAATGGAAATCAAGTGATGCGATCCACAACATCGACAGACCAGAACAGGAAAGTAGCACGACCATGTGACCATATGCAGAAAAGCGTGTGGAAAAAATCCAACGCCCATGTACGATAGAAGGTCCCAGTAACTAGGAATCCAGGGGACATTTCTCAACTACATAAAGGCTATCTACAAAATAGCTACAACATCTTACTTAATGGTGAGAAACTCAAAGCTTTCCCAGTGTGGTATCGGCAAAATATTAGACAAACACACCAATGGAAAATAAGAGAGAGCCCAGAGATAGAGCCTCATAAATATCTTTGACAAGGAGCAGCGGCAATGCAAAGGGGCGAAGATAATTTCTTCAACAAATGATGCTGCAACAATTGGACATGTATGAGGGTCTGTCCAGAAAGTATCCAGCCATATACTATGACAATTAGAGGCATTTATTGAAGAAGCTACAAGATACAAGAAACATTGTACACAGGACAATGATGCCTCAGTCCCCTTCAAAGTAGGCACGTTGGCACCTCACACAGTTCTCCCAATTGCCATCAGTTGCCCCATTGTATTTTCTTGAATGTCATCGATGGTCTGAAATCTCTTCCCTTTCAAAGGTGATTTTAGTTTTGGGAAAAGCCAGAAGTCTCAGGGCACCCAATCTGGGCTGTAGGGGGCCTGAGGCACCTGGGTGATTTGATGTTTGGCCCAAAGTCTCTGCACAAGATGTGATGCATGAGCGGGCACGTTGTGGTGATAAAGCTGTCGATCACCAGTTGCCCACAGCTGCAGCCTTCTGAATCATCTGCATAGTTTCCACAGAGGAATGTTTAAGCTCCATGCAAAATCTGATGCAGATTTGTTGCTCTGTTCATTCACTTTGAATGTGATGGCCACACAGCACACGTGACCAATCACTCAGTGGCATCTGCCGCCCCCACTGACTAGTACAGGGAAGTCTTCATTGTTCACATGCGCATTCCAGTCCCCTCTCCTTAACTGCCAGGTTACATGGGTGTTGCACAAACTGTTCTCGTTATATTAACAATGGCTGGACTTTTTCCAGACAGACCTCATGCATACAAAAAAAATGTATTTAGATATAAACCTTACACTCTTCACAAAACTGATCTCAAAATGAATCACAGACTCAAATGTAAAGTGGGAAACTATAAAATCCTAGAAGATAACATACAGGTGAACCTAGGTAACCTTGGTATGGCCTTAGCTACAACACCAAAGGCACAAACCATTTAAGAAATAATTGATAAATTGGTCTTCATTAAACTTTAAAACTTCTCTGCAAAAGACAATGTCAAGAGAATGAGAAGACAAGCCATACAGATCAGGAGTAAAAATCTGCAAAAGAAACATCTGATAAAGAACTGTGTTTCAAATATACTAATAATAAAACTTAACGAAATGAAAACCCCCCAAAATGAGCCAAAGACCTTAACACCCACCAAAGACATACACACAGCTAACATGTCTATGAAAAGATGCTCCACCACGTCACATGTCACCAGGGAAATGCAAATCAAAGCAACATTACCACAGACACTACCGCACCCCTGTAAGAACGGCCAAAATCCGAAACACCGACACCACCAAACGCCGGTGAGGACGCGGAAAACAGAACTCTTACACACTGATGGTGAGAATGCAACAGTATAGTCTCTTTCTAAGAGTGTGGCGACTTCTTACAAAACTAAACAAATTCTTAGCAGACCCGGCAATCATGCTCCCTGGTACTTACCCAAATCTGAAAATTTATGAGCATACAAAAACCTGCACACGGATATTTACAGCGGCTTTGTTTAGAATCGCCAAACTTTGGCAAGAGCCGAAATGTCCTCCTGTGGGTGATGGATAAACGGTGGTGCCTCCAGAAAGAAATGAGCTATCAGGCTTGAGAAGGCACGGAGAGAGTTAAGTGCCTCTTACTAAGCAAAAGGTGCCGTTCTAAAAGGCTACATGCTGTATGATTCCAACTATATGGCATCTGAAAACGGCAAAACCATATGGAGAAAATGAAAAACTCAGTGGTTGCTGGGGGCAGGGTGGATCAACAGGCAGAGCACAGAGGACGTTCAGGGCAGTGAAAACACTCTATGAGATGCTGTATGATGGACAAGTCACTACCGTACACATATCCATACCCAAAGATGCACACCACCAGGAGTGAACCCCAATGTCAGCTATGGGCTGTGGGTGACGGTGGGTGTTGGTGTGGGTTCAGTGACTGTAACAAAGGAGCGGGTGCTGATAATGGGAGGGCCAGCAAGTGTGGGGCTGCGGGGCATATGGGAACTCTATGCACCTTCCTCTCAAATGTTCTGTAACCCTAAAACTGCTCTAACATAAACAGCTGCGTTGTTGTTGTTGTTTACTGGAAAACAGGCTCCCACCAAGCATTCTTGAGAAGAACACCTGATTTTCAGAAGTAAATTACTGACGTCTGTACTGGGGTAGTGGGGCTGCCAAGTGAGAAATGTAAGGAAAAGGGACGGTGTGTCTTGCAATGCCCAGAACAGTTCCTGGTACACGGCAGGCAATCAAGTAACTACTGAACAAATCACTATGATATTTAGCCTGAAAAAAAAAGAAAAAGAAAGGAAAACCTGGTTAAGGTTTTTCAATACGTGAGGGCAATTCAGTAGCAAGCAAGTAAAAATCTTCGGTACCGTTTCAGTTAGAAAACAGAGTACTAACGGCCAATTTCAGGTTATTTTGAATACGCATTTCTAACACTCAGTGCTCCAACAACAGTGTATGTTGCCTCAAAAGGGAAGAGCTACACACCGGCCTGAACTCCCACACACAGGATTCACTACTTACACCATGTTACCCAGATTAGGAAGAAACTGCAAGACCAGTTTAAGAGCAGTTTTCCCACCATAAAAAGAAAAATAAAATTGCCTCAACACAAACAGCAGCCACTGGGCCAGAAGCCACGACCTTACATATGACCTACAAGTAAATCAAATGCTTAAATTCTCTGCAAGTCACAAAAACGAAAGAAGCTGTTCCGCTGTGATAAATGGAAACCTTCAGAGACAACAGCGCGATAAAGATGCGGGAATACTCCGAGGATGAAATCCATTTGTTTGAGCATCTGTTTGCCACCTACAAAGAATAACTCTTTCTGATGCATTTAACCACGGAAGAAAGAGAAGAAAGTTCATCTGATGGGAAGTTAATGCACAAACACACCTCATTTTCCTAGAAAACCTCAAAAGACATCTGGTATTAATGTATCAAATTCCACAGATTTTTTTTTGGTGTGACACTTTAACACTGCGAATATTAAACCTGCCCCCACAGCGTCACTTGGTATTTTCAATAGTTTCATCTAAAGGAATAATTTTGAAAATGCTATGAAGTATCAATTTACAAAATTCTTTTACGGAATTAAGATTATTTTAAATCTAACTTTATAGAAGGTTTAATTTCTAAAAGAACATAGCTACGAAAATGGTAAAATGGAAAGACAGGGGCACACTACAGAGACCAAGTTAATGAGATAGTTACTAAGGCCAAAGAAACTGTTTGGCCATGTACAATGCGGAGAAGCAAACATTTCTGTCACCAGATATGAGGAAACTAATTAAAAGGGCAACAAAAATTATGGCAAATAGGGGAATCAAGTAAAATACAGGGAGAAGTTAGACGACATCAAAAACAAAGCATAGTCACAGCAAAGTCATAACGAGCGAGAAATCAACCCAAGGGGATCAGAAGGAAGGATCCCCACCATCAGGAGCCACACGCCAGGGGCGACGGGAGTACTCGCAGCAGTACATTTCCAGGAACACGCCAGAGCCTGGAGGACCACCTAGGACAGGTTTCTAAATTTAGAAAATGGCAGGAGAGTAAAGTAAGAGGATTAAAGCCTGAAACTCAGAAGTCCACCCCTTTGTCTCTTAGCTACCTTAGCTAGCACTACATTACAGAAATATCCCAAACCTCTCTGCCATTCGGAGATGAAAGTTTCTTTAAAAATATTGCTAGTTTACAAAAAACAAACAAACAAACAAGCCATGCTGACATTAGGAAAACTCTAGGGTCTGCAAACCCAGGTTTCAGTTCGGGTTCCATCCCCAATGCCAGTCAGAAGGCTTTCCTTACAAAAGGAATACACCATGCCCTCTGTCTGAAGTTCACTCCAAATCTGGTGACAAAATTAAAAACAAAAGTGTTATAAAGCATCACAAAATATATCACAAACTATCACTAAACACAGAGCAAGTATTTCTACTGAAAATCTGGCACCTGAATTGAGATGTGCTGAAAGTGTAAACTACACGTTTGTGTTGGAAGATTTTATACCAAAAAAATGTAAACTGTTGCATTAATAATTATTATGGTTACATGTTAAGACTATTTTAGATACTGAATTAAGTAAATTATATAACTAAAATTAAGTTCACTCGTTCCACCTTTTTAATGAGGCTACTGGAAAATTTTAAATGATGACGAAATTACCTTTCTACTATATTGTATTGGATAGCCTGCTATAGAATGAACTCTTTCATAGCAAGATTTGTCGATCTACAGCATCTCCTGGGGTGTGGTCCAAACAGATGATATTCAGAAAGTGTTAAATAAACAGAAAATTTTGTATGTAAGTATAAAACAGCAACTAGGTAAGACTGAAATTGACTTTTTGATTCATACACCAGCCATATTCTATCGGAGTGACATTAAAATCTCCCTTAGCTGGTAATCATGAGAATTTGAAAATATGGATCAAGTCAATGTAAAAACGTGCAGCTGAGATGTAAACTGACACGCATGACGTGTTGTGTGCTGAACTGCTCGTCCTCCCCAGATTCCCGTGTCGAAGTCCTAACCCCAACCTCAGACTGGGCTGTACGGCAAGGCAGAGCCCTTAAAGGGGCGAAATGAAGTCCTGTGCACAGCCCTGACCCAATATGACCGGTGTCCTTGCGAGACGAGGAGGTCAGAAGACAGGAGGCACAGAGACCTAGGGGCAACAGACGGACCCCCAAGAAGGCAGTCATCTGCACGCCAAGCAGAGAGGCCTCCGAAGTGACCAAACCTGCCACCACCTTGGTCGTGGACTTGTAGCCTGAGAATTGTGAGAATAAAAATGTCTACGATTTACACCACCCAGTCTACGGTACTCCGTTATGGGAACCCTTGTACACTAATATACTGTTCCAAACACTTAAAAATGTTCTGAAGCTGAGGGGAGTGTTGGTTTTTACGCTGAAACGACAAATTCATTTCCTCAGTCACACCAGCCACATTTCAAGTGCTCAACAGCCGTATGTAGCTAGTGGCTGCAGTGCTGGATAGCACAGCTCAAGGGTAGAGACCAAACCAGAAGTTTCTAATAAGAATGCTTAATTGGCCCTAACTGGCAAGGCTCAGTGGGTTGGGCGTCATCCCGCAAAGCGAAAGGTCTCCGGTGTGATTCCCAGTCAGGGCACACGCCTGGGTTGCAGGCCAGGTCCCTGGCTGGGGGTGGGGTCTTGCGAGGGGAAACCGATTGGGGTTTCTCTCCCTCTCTTCCTCACTTCCTCACCCTCACTCTAAGAATAATTAAATAAAATCTTTAAAAAATACTTAATTGGTAGGGAGATGTGACCAAGAACTGTCACTATATTATTGGTATATATTGAAGCAGTTTTAATCCGTAATTTAAAAAGTATGCAAGTGACTCAAATCTAGCCCAAGTCATTCTTACTATGATTTGCTGAGTAAAGATTAAAGAAGGGAATTAATAGTTTAGGGCTCGGTTTAGTTCATGTGAGTGACGTCACCCAGGGTTCTGGAGAGGTGTGTCTGCTGCTGCAAAATGCAGAGAAGTGCTTATGTAGGGGCCAGCACGCACCTACCAGGATGAGGGGTCAGAACTCTCACTGCAGATCACCCAGGGATTCCCAAATCGCCCCCTGGGGCAACCTGGGGAACGCTAATACTTGTGTTTGGTTCTATCATGCCTTTGGGGACCTTCATCAGGCATTTTTGATGGAAATTAAATGCCAGAAATGTAAGCGATGGCACGAATATGCACCGAACAGGATTTCCCATATTCATTACCATTCAACCATGAGGCATCAAAAATCTGGGTCCACTATTAATAATTTCATGCATCTATAAGTCAGAAGTCCAACAAGCGTGGAAGAAAAACGCAGAACCCAGGAAACAAAGAGAGTAGCTCTGCTAGACTTGTGTAAACACTCCTTCACCTAAGCGGGCTGAACGTGCTTCCTGAAGTAAGTGGCTATCTCCTTTACAAATCAGAAAAATCAATGGAAGGGCTTCAAAATTTAATACTGAATATAATAAAGTTCATCTAGTGGAAAGTACTACTCATTTGCATGGGACTTGACTTAAACTTGCTCTTTATACTATCTTATATTTGCCCAAGGACTTCATGTCTGGGCAGATTACTTTACATAAAGAAACTAAGGCACTGAGAAACGGACATAGCTAAGGCCTCGGTAACTACTGAAACAGAGGCTAAAAAGCAAACTTCTAGTTCCAAAGCTTTTCCATGGGCATCACCCTGTACAAGTGCTGTAATTGTGGCCAGCACAGCACCATGCGCGAGTCGGGTACTATAAATATTTGCAGTTTAATTATGTTGACTTGAACTGTGATACTTCAAATGATAATCAAGTTCAGAATAAATCTAAAAAATAAATAAAACAAATAAAATTACAGTAAGCCTCAACAATGGTGATTTAGTTCAGAAGAAATAACTCCCAAGAACATTAGGGTCACAGGAATCTTTTTAAACTTGAAACATACATATTTTGACAAATAAATATAGAGTGATAGATAAAGGGCTTTCTAGCATAAAATTTATTTACAATGATCAAGTTATGTGGGGAAAAGAAAATGGAACTTTCGGCTGAGTTTGTAGTAATGTATGTTTCAAGTGAATGATGTTTCATATCTAGTTGTGGTATTTTTATCCTATCAGACCCATTTGAGAGTGATGGAAAGCCTTTATTTAAAACATCAATGTTCAATGATAAAGGGGATTCAAAACGTGAGGGACAGCTGTGCTAGATTTTACAAGACTGAGTGGGCTGCACAGGCAGTCCTAGTTTGGAATGAGCAACTGCGGAAGTGGTTTTTGAAGCAATGGAAAAGTTTAAATACGGATGGTATCAGACACATTATTGTCCATACAAACAACTGTAAACCTACTTTTGCCTAACCCTGTGTATGTACTATATTATAAAAAACATTAACTAACATCCATATTTTTATTAAACCAGAAATTAAAACCTCATGACTGTTTGCTTTGTGTCTCAAGATGGTGAAGTAATAAGTCTGAGGACGGTTTGCCTCTTCACTTTTATTTTAGCTATAAAGTGTGTAAAATAAATCAACTTTACTTTCAAATACATGGAGTTCTGAACATAAAGCTTTATGATAAGAACTGAAATGATCATACACTGAAGAACAAAGCAAAAAAAAGCCCAGAATTATAAGAATATTTTGAAAACGCACCTGTATTTACAGAGTTTAGAATAGCAACAGCATTCCCTTACCACTTAAATATTCTTCTTCCTTAATTAAAAAAAACCTTTAGATAAATAAAAAAAGCGATGACTAAAAAATAACTAAAATGTTTGCATCCTTACTGTGCGTCAGTGTTCAATGCTTTACACAGTCTTTAATCTCCACAACAATCTCCTAGGAACGGGCATTCTCCCCATTTCACTGATGAGAAAAATCAAGATGTAAAGGACTATATCCAGAATAAATAAAGAAACTCTTACCTGGTAATCATCTTTTAAGATATACATAAATCAAACTGTAATGCTCTACAGCTAAAACTGATATATGTCAAGTACATCTCAATTTAAAAGAAACTCCGACAGATTGATTTAAAGAGGGGGTGCGGGGGGGACAACCCAACAGAAAATGGCTGGAGGCATAAACAATACACAAAAGATATTAGAAACCCCAGTGAGCATGTGACAAGGTCAGCATTCCTCATAAAGGGAAATGCAAACCCAAATCACAGAGGCACCCCTGCTCGTGTACCAGAATGGCTGGAATTGAAGAGTAAGAATTCTGAGGATTGGAAGAAAATATTCCAGGTGACAAACTCAGCACGAGCTGAGGCAAGAGTGTGGAAGCCCAAACCAAGGTGAGTGGCTCGGTCTGGGTGGGCAGAGAGGTGCACAGTGAAAGCATTCTGGAAAAGTCCTTAGGAATCAGATCTGGAGGACCTGTAAGGCCAAAATAAGGACTGTAGCCAGTAATACATGACTAGCAAAGCAGAACCGGGATAGGGATGACACAATTTAATTGAGTTTTAGGGTACACAAAAGGCTGCTTTGTGTGAATGTTCCAAGGGGACTGAACAAAGAAATGCAAAAACTTTCTGTTCTCCACAATCTGTTCTACCCTCATCCCTCAACCACATTCTTCCAAAATCTCCAGCTGCACTTTCCAGCCTAGTCAGGCCTTCACCTTCACCCTCTTCACTCACCACTAGGTGTTCTCGTTCAAGGTCACAGGCTGCACAGAGCTCTCATCTCCCTCAAGCACAGCCCATCACCTGCAATGCTCTTCCGCTTCCCCTAGGCCACTCACCATTTAAATTCAGGGCTGTTTTGGAGGCCCAGTTGGTGTCTGTCTGTCCCCTGGTTTCTTTGCCAACTCCAGCCTGTCCTCAGCTCCTTTCCCCATCCCTCCGGTTCCTGTGTGCATTCTACAATACAAAGCTCAACATCTAACTACAAACCATCTTGCTTTGTTCTCGACTCTCCAGCGGGACTGTAACATTCTAGATGTAACACATCTTTCACGTTTGCACCCCCCACAGCACCTGGCACCGGAGGGCATACACTAGTCGTTAGTTCCTCTCTATAACAGAAAGGCAAACATACCCTTTAATCCAAGTTCCATTTCTGGACAATTCATCCTGATGTATTCACATAAACATGCAGAAATAATGATCAGAGATATGCACTGTTGTTCATAACGATCAAAACTAGATACGACCTAAGAATCCACTATGAAAGACTAGTTCGTTTGGTCTATGCTACCTAAACAACAAAACAAAACGTGGGACACTGCACACACAGACCACAATGAAGTAGGCAGCGACAGCAGTTGCAGAAAAGGGTGCATGCAGGTCCTATCCGATTTATATACACACACAACTCAGACAAGCACCAAGTTTTAGAGTGACAATCTCTGGTAACTCGGATAGACTCTTCAGTTCAGGGACATTTCTATTTTGTTTGAAAAAAATTTAACGAAGAGCACATACCATGTTGTTAGTAAAAAATATTTATATATGTTCACTCATCGCCCCCCCATTTTCATTTATGAAACAATTCATAATATGAACCCATTTTGTTTAACACCAGAGCAATACTATGCTGGGTATATGTATCAAAGTAAATATTTGGCATATATGCCAGCTTTTAATAACGGTTATTTCTATAAGAGGAAGTACAGGAAACTTTTACATTCTTGGTTGTTTTACTTTTTTAAAAAATAAGTATTTACTTAAAAAGCAAAATAAAAATTTTTTAATCTCTTTCTCTGAGCTGGGGATCATCCCAAAGAGCATTTGGTCTACCCGGCAATTTGTTAATCTGAAGAGAACAAGCTTAACTGTTGGGTTGCCCAGGATACTAAATCTGAGAAAACATTACAGGTAAGTCATACCCACAAAAGAAGTTCACAGGAGTTATTAACAGAAAAACTACTTCTCTGCTGGGTAAGTATTAAATGTCTGTTTATGAAGGGAATTCCTCTGTACAGTTAGCCTCAAACATTTACCGAATCACTATCAATATAAAGGGCCAACCATTGCACCGGTCCCTCAGCACACACTGTTCCGTTTTTAACTATCTCTTCAGTATCTGCAGTCATCCAGAAAATTCCTGGGGCCCTTGCTTCAGGGTCAGGGCTTGAGATGAGACATATGCATACACACACACGCACACATATGTGTGTGTGTACATATATATGTATATATTTACTCTTAGGATGGAGAGAAAAGGATGACGACCACTAAGTCACACAGACGCCCCCCAGGGAGTGCTGGTCTGTCTGGGTGGATTGTGCTTCCTGCAGAACATCAGCGTTGCTACAGGTCCCTCTATGCCCCACTCCAGTTCCCAGCTTACGAACACCTGCCTCAGGAGTCAAGGCCTCCTCCAGCCAGCCTTTGAGGAAAACAGAAGGAGCACAACTGCCTGTGTCTCTCCTGCAGGCTAGGGCTCCAATCCTCCTCCACCCTCAGCACTGACTCAGATCCACCTGCCTTTCTGTTGTCCCCTTAGTCTCGCAGCTGAATATAATAGCTTATCACTATGGCACTGATTTACTTGCGTTACAACTCAATAATACTGCGCTCACAATAACCCTGCCAACCATTCCTGTGTTACACAACTGAAATATAATTGATTCAGTATCTGTATCCACGGGCTCAAGCAACTGCAGGTCGCAAGAATTCAGAAACAAAAAGTTACGTTGTTGTGTCAGAATTGACCCTATAGTCTTTTTTTCTTGTCATTATTTCCTAAAAAATACAGTATAACAACTATTTATACTGCATTAAGTTTTATAAGTAATCTAGAGCTGATTTAAAGTACAGGGGAAGATATGCATAGGTTATATGCAAATACTACAGCTTTAGGTAGGGGGCTTGATTTCAGTATCCGCAGGGTTGGGGGCGGGGGAGGGCTGTTTCTGGAGCCAATCTCTCTGGGATAGAAGGGGCAACTGTACAAAAATGGGTCACTATTAAGTGGCAAAGCGAAGATTTAAACCCAGAGGTTCTCATTCCTAGATCCCAGCTTTACCACGCAGCCCTCGTGTCTCTACTGTACACTCCTTTTGGCCTAGAACACACCAGAAATCTTCGGTCAGCACAGTACCTGGGTTTGAGTAACACAGCTGAGACTCCAGCACACCTGGGTTCAATGCTTACTCTTGGCAATGCCGTCGGCCAGGCCAACACCGGGTAACTGAGAACTAAGACATTTAATTTGCAAAATGCTTATGATTGCCAAAGCTTAACTTTTGAAAAGCTGTTTCATGTATAAAAACTCCACCACATCAAACCTATCGAGGTTCAGATTCTAGTTTGCTGTTTCCGTCACCTGTAAATAAGATGTGAAGGGATATGTGGGCAACTTAGCACAGGGAGTCCCTGAGGAGTGAAGAGTCGGGGTCCCCTACTGTTGTTTCTCTTAACCCTTGAGTGCTTTACTCCCACTTCTCCCAGGATGTGGAAAGCTGACAAGTTCAAACCAAGTTCAGTACCTTAAAAACCAGTGATTTTCAATCTGTGTGCCGCAAGAATTTGTAAAACCTGCAAAACCTGACTAGTCTCAGGCACTGACCTCTTTACCCTTAAGACTGTCAAATGAAAAAATGACAACAGCCAACACGACAATAGCCATCTGGCATGAATGAATCAAATCCATACCTTTTTTGTCAGAACAGCAAAAAAACATTTTCTGGTGTGCCTCAGAATTTTAGTAATTAGTTTATGTGTGCCATGAGATGAAAGAGGTTGAAAAATCACTGCCTTAAAAAACAAAACAAAACATGAATTTATGTACGGGGTCCAGCAGAAGTAACGGCTGCTTGAGTATGGCTGGTAGGGTAGTAATCTGGGTGTAATAATTTATAGTTTTAATGTGAACATTTCACCTAAAATGGTGTGCTAGAGTGTGATACTGTTGTTACAGAATTACATGCTTTTGATTTCGTAATAAAAGATTCTGTGATAAAAAAGGGGCATTATTTGTGCCAGACCCTGTATGTTACAGAAAACAAATTTAAATATTACAAAATAATGCACTCTATTTGAATTATGGAACTGATAGAGAAGTTCTATACAACACAAAAAAGTAACTAGTAAAGATATTTCATATGCAAAATTATGACACAAGTCAATTACTACACTGAGAATAAACGTTACTAATAATTAGCCTCATAACGCATTCCTTCCACCTATTTCCACGTGAATTACGATCATTTGAAACTTTAAAGGAACAAAAACCCCAAGTGCCCGTTATATCTTTAAAACATTTTATATAGCCACTTAGTAATCTTTTATTGGATAATCTCAGGCACTTCGCAGAATGGACAGGCAGTAACTGACTGATCTTTGCACCTTTGATGTCTAAAGTTCTGCTGTGTTAGAGATTAGTTCACAGTTGTTAGGAAGCCTCACAGCTAACATTACAAAGTAGCTCTTAACTCTTCCCCAGGTGGACTGCATACAACGTATCAAGTCCTTCAGCCTTCACTAGGACTCCGCAGGACAAGGGCCAGGAAACTGGGGCGCGGCAGGTTAAACAATAATCCTGAAGGTGCAGAAATAAATCAGAGGCAGACTGGAAACTATGCCGGGTTTAGCTAGAGTCCAGTTTTTTTTGTTTTTTTTTATCCCCTTCTGGACTCTGGGCCAGAGCCCATCAATGACACTGGGAAACGTGGAAAAACATACAGTACCAGAGGGAAGCAGGGGTTCCAACGGGGTAAAGGCATGCTCCATATCGGATTATTGGCCTCTGCATTAAAAAAATAAAAATGCCACGTTAGAATTTCTACCTAAGCAGTACATGAACTCGTCAGAACATTTGGCCGCTTTAATCCCCGGGAGGCGTGCCCCGTGCTCTGGGCGGGCTGGCCGGGTTTCGCCGAGGACGACGCACGGGGACAAGTGGGGACGCGTCTCCGGGGCGGTTGGGGCACAACACGCAGGCAAAACGTGCGCCTCTACGCGTTCGTCCCGTCCAGTCCCTCCCGGGGCCTCCGTCACCATCCGGGAACGAGAAGACGCCGGGCGCCCGCCCCCTCCCCATTCCCGAGCCCGCGCGCCGAGAACCCGAGACGCGCAGATCGACCGTCGCACTTACACAATGGCGGGTGGAGCCACCAGCGGCGGAGCGCGCGCAGCCAGAGCGAGTACATCGACCGCTCGGCGATCTGCTGAGGCGCCTGGGGAGGCGCCTGGGGAGGCGCGCGGCCGGCGCGCGGCCTTAAGTCAGGGGAGCGCGAGGAGGCCCCGCCTTTTCCGGGAGCTGCGGCGCTAGCGAGGCGCGCGCCTTGCCCGAACTGCGCGTGCGCGGCACTATCGGCGCCCCGAGGCCCATTGCTTGCTTTTTCTAGTGCAGTCTTCCCTCTGTCATAATTTTTGTTTTGTTTTGTTGTGGTTTTTTTTTTTGTTTGGAAGAAACTTGAAGCCACCTACTGGCAGTTGCACTTGCTTCAACACGGCCCAGGTGAAGAGGCTATTCTGTTGCCAGGCAACATTTTTTTACAAGACTGAGCAAGCCTAATCTCCAGAAAAGTTCTCCTTGGGCAAAAATCCCTTCCTTGTACCTGCTGTCACCCTACCACCACCCACGGGACCCCCACCTGTTGGAGGGAGCCTCTGGTCCTCAGAATCATCTTAAATACTTTTGAGCACAGTTATGCTTCTAGGCTTCAACTTCTCGGCTAAATGAAATTTGCGCAAGGTTCTTAGATGATAAGGTGTTCAGATTCTAGTACTGTGGTTCCCAACCTCAGTAGGTAATGTTGCTTACAAATCATTTTCCCTAGAACTGGTCAGACCCGCACAGCTCTCAGCACATAACGACGCATGCAAATCCCTGCACTAAGGGACCTGATGAGCGTGGCTTCCAGGAGCACGAAGTGTCCCCAGGATGACGCCCCCCCACTCCACACACACACACACACACACACACACACACACACACACACACAGGCACGCATGCTCATTAAAATGCCTGGCTGAGAAAGCTCCGGCTGCCAGGAGAAATTAGTCTTTAGTCAACATCTGTTGGCAGGCCCCTGACCTCCCAAATGGTTCAAGATTGTGAATATGTATCTCTTGACAACTCAGACGGGGCTGCACTCAAGGACCAGAGTGCACTCCTTTGAAATGTGACAATCGGGAAGGATAAGGCCTGTGTCTACTAGTCTCTGTGAGGGAATAGAATCCCTTTCACAGGTGCCAGCTGGCAAAGAGCTGGCCTCATCGCATTTGCACTGACCAACTGTTTGTAATTTTTAACTTCTCTTGACTCAACTAGAATCCCCTGCCATCTATCCCCTCCCTTATTCTCCCTTTAAAAAAATCACCTCTGCATAAACGGACATGGAGCTCAGCTCTTTCCCCTACTGTCAGTAGTTACTAAATAAACTGTTTTCTCTGCTTTAACAGCCGGCTGTGTTTAGCCTTGCCACTGGTGACAATATCCAAGGAGCGACCCAACTGTAAAGAGTACACCGTCGCCAGTGCTCATTACCTTTTTTAGCAGTCAAACCAAATAGAACTCCCAAGCATTTTTCACTGTTAAGTCAAATACGTACATATCTCAGACTCAACTTGAGAACCAAATACTGGGGACCATAAGTTTATATTTTCTAAGTGAAATATTATAAGTTAGTGCTCACAGTGGTAGCAGGCCATTTCAACCATGTCACCTACTACCGTGGGACACTGGAACTCCACTTCAGTATCCTCAGGTGTAAAATGGGAACACTGTTGCCAACTTTGGAAGGGCTCAGCAAAGATCGACCTGACCCACGCATACAGGTTTGCAACAATGTCCCACTCCATCATTTTGGTGCCCCAGATAAACCTGGCTGGTGTTACTTTTTATATCTGCAGCACACACCACTGCAACGTGTTTTGTGTGTACATAGATCAAGTTTCTCCCCAAGTCATTAAGGAAATTGAAATCTTTAACGCCAACAAATTCCAGCAGAGTCCACATGTTTGAAAATGCTATTAGTGAAACTAAAAGGCAGCCAACTGGAGGTGGAGGGAGAATATTTGCACATGTGCCAGACAAGTGTTTGCTAGATTTATGTCATGTGAAGAACTGCAAATCCATCAGTAAAAGGCAAACAAACTAGTAAAATGATGACTGAGGATATACACAAGCAAATCAAATTACAGCATATATTCAAATGGCAAATAAACAGGTGAAAAACACACCTTCACTAGCATGCCGAGAAGCAGGCTTGAACAATGAGATAAATTTACTTGCCAGCTTGCAAACAATTTTTAAGTAATAATACAAACTTAAATTTATCAAACAATAATTATGTTTCAGGAACTGTGTTTTACGTTTTATTTAATTACCCTAAAATGTAGGTTCCAAGAGAACAAAGACCAAATTTTAATTGTTCACCGTTGAAGCCTCACTCTCTAGCACAGGTGCTGGCAAAGAGCAAGCAACCGATGAGTACTTATTGACTATTAATGATGAATTGATTGCAAAAGCCTGGAATGCTAACTTCTCCACTTCTCACAGCTGGCTCATCTGTCAAACCTCAGCACAAAACTGACTTCCCTCCTGTGGTTACTCTTTGTCTCACCAAGGATTGCTTGTTTGTGTCCCTGCATGGAAAAACTCCCAAGCTGTGGTATTAACTTAGTCGTTCACTTGTTTCTGAGTTGTGTCCCCCACTGGAGTCCGAGCCTCCTAAGAGCAGGAACATACCCATTTTACTCATTGCCATTTCTCCAGCCAAACAGGATACCTCTGTCATGGCTGGGGTTCAATAAATATTTAAGTGGATTACTAAATGGTGGGGAAAATGGCAATTTATAGATCACATCAGGAATTATTTAAAAGATTAAGCTACTCAGTATGTCCTCATGTGAAAAATGTCTTGGATGTAGTAAATTTTATAAATGCAAGTGGTAGAATACTCCACTTATATATATTTTAATATGTTTAGATATCTCTAGAGAGAATTGTTAAAATTCTCTAAGAAAAAGAGATGGAATGTGTAGGAGGCAGTGGGCTAAGGGAAATATTACTTTTTGTTTCATACACTTTTTATTGTTACCTTAATATTTTTGGAATAATCATATTAATGAAATTTGTTTGTAAAAATGCATATTAAAAGCAAGCTCAAGCATCACGCATCCTTAGCGTTAATTCTTGGCATATTTGGGGTGGGGTGGGGGGTTCTAGAGAAGGCAGTGCACATACAGACGAGGTACAATTTCCAGAGGAGAGAGTCCATAGCTTCGACCAAATCTCCAATGGATTCTATGTCCCCCATCTCCATAGGGTAGTAGATCTCCCTGCTACTAGATTATGTGGTTTTCTCCAAGATACAAACGTGGCTATCCCATCTCCTTCACCAATTAGCCTCCACT
>CM052549.1:77424260-77457208 GCA_028533065.1 Trachops cirrhosus
CTATCTCACGTTTGGTTCTGGCATTCAGACATTATTTCTTGCAAGGTGCAGAGCTATTTGCAGATAATGTGGGGTCGCACATTACTAAGCAATGTGACTAGCTCTCTGCATTACCCCCGGTGGCTTACTTGAGATAAATGGAAAGAGGATTGGTTTCTTGGAGTTGTAAAAAAACCAAAACCAAACAAACAAACAAAAAAACCCAACACCAAGATGTTCCAGGTTGACAGTTCACCAGTTAGACTTTCTCTCAGTGCAACAAACATCTCTTTGGAATAACGTCTTTTGCTTTAACCAGAGAGGAACTCGACGGGTTAAAATCATTCCCAGTGGGAAGGAGTTTTCGTTTAAAGGGAAGAATGAAGAAACAAGATGAAAAGCCACCAAAGTGGGAGAAAAGGAAAGTATCCCCAAAATACTTTTCACCTCTCAGATGTCAACAGTATCTTTTTCTTGATATTAGGACTTCCCTTGCTCACTGAGATTCTAGCGAATGTGCCTTGGGAGGTTCTTGTATATAAATTGGGCTATTTACCAAAGAATTCAAGTAAACTAAGTTTGAAATGCACTCTTTGTCATCTACAATTTTATTTATCCCTTGAATTTAGACTGATTTATGTTTCTCCCTGAGGTAGAATGAGTAGAAGTTACAGAAAGCTGTTTTTGATTAAACATAAGGGCGAAAAATGAGAAATCTGGACTCTCCAGGAATGCAGAATTCTGTTTTCTGTAGCTCAACATTTTCCAGCCAAGCCCGAGCAGCTAGTTGTCCGAGATGGGATTGAAGGGTTAGATGCTAAAATGGTTTAACCTCTAAGACTCCAATATTTCCCCATTATCTTATAAAACAAACCAGAAAATGACAAATCTTCTGAACGTTTTCATTCCATTCAGTAGTAAAATGCACTTAAAACATGCGATTTTTCCATCCATATAAAGGACCGAATCTTTGGACGGGCTCATCATATAAAACCTCTCGTCTGAGACTGTCTCCGCTCAGTTAGAAACACGAGAGTTGTCTGTAACTTAAATTTTAACATATACACTTCACAGATTTTTAAATTATTCAGTTCAGAACTTTCTGGGCTGAGGATCTTATAGGTCAGCCTTAGAGAGAGATGTGCTTCCCTGACCTGATAGGATGAATATCATCAGTGCTCATAGGATATAGAAACATAATCTTTGCTTAAGTTGTCATTTTCCAACAGGCTATAAATAGCTTCACTTAAGTGAAAGAGAGCATCCTCACTCATCTTTAGCAGATGAGGTCTTCAGCGCATTACATCTGTTTTATGGGTCTGGCTATGGAGGTTCAGTTGTAGGCTGACATATGACAGTCCCCATTTAAATCTTAGAAGTAAAGAGCTTCAAAGCAACCTTATTAAATTTAATAGGATGAACCTGCAATGTCTGTGGGTGGAGAAGAGGTAATGAGATACTCAGCAAAGAGTTCGCCATCTGAGAGTCTGCAGTGGGAGCCAAACCAATGGATTATTCCATTGTCTGTAATGAGAGTGATTGGAAAATATTTAGGCACTCAAATATAATATACATTCTATTGTTTGTTAGCTAGCATTTTGAGGGCTTCTTAAGTAACGTATCACCAGGTGTGTTTTATCAAACACATTACATGAATGAAAAAGGCTGTTGTAGTTGTATGTCAGCCTGGATGTCGATCACTGAGCTTGTCTAAAAAGGATACACAATGTTTGAATTAAGTTGGGGTGTTTACTTTCATTTGAAATACAAATAGTCTTGCGAGGTTTAATTTGGGCTACTAGCCATAATAACAGTTCGAATCAAGTCAAGGCCCATGGATACAAAGAAATCTTGCAATGAAATATAGAATTAATCACTGGCATACAAAAGGAAGAAATAAAATATTTAATCATATTAATATTTTCCAGCACAGTTCAACAAATGAACATATCCATGACCAAGTTCAAGTTCTGCAATTGCAAACATTTAAATAATTCACTTGGGTATTTCGATTGTTACTCTCTATATTATAAAATGGCTGGTTGTTTGTTTTTACCATCTTAAAGTTCAAACGATAATATATTCAGACTGTTCGCTCACCCACTCACTAATTAGTGAGGGTTATTAGTTTCATTGCAAGCACCTCGTCCAGGCAAGTTAGCGAGACGCTGTCATTCACAGCTCTCTGGAAAAGTGAAGATGAAGGGATCCTGGAGAACTAGCTCAATCACAGGACAAAGCACTGGACAATGCAAGGGCAATCCCCCACACTTCTGTGTTTGTGTCCAGGGGCGTGTTTGCTCAGCTCCTTATTAGTGAAACAAAGTGGGAAGAGAGAGTTCCAAAAGCTGATATTGTTATGAAATTTTATGAAACGTGGAAAGGAAGGAAGGAAAGGTAATGGTGACTGACTCAGGAAGGAACGTATCTAGGAAAATGTGTGAAAGAAGAGAAACTGGTACAAGAAGTAGTTGAAGAGAAGTATTTTTCTTAATACCAAGAATCAAACACTTATACAGATAGGAAGAGAGCAATTGTTTCATTGTTACCTTTATTGTTTGATGTTGCTAGAAGTGAATTTGTGTTCCAGTGGAATATCCCATTGACCTCAAGACAAAAAAAGTATTGATTTAGGGAGTATAATTGTAACACTTCATGAGCATAATTGGCCGTGAATTTCCTCATGGGCAGTATGGTTTACTCTCAGCCAATATATAAAATTATCAAAAGAGCAATAACAAGTTGGGTTATTCTCGATGAAAGTTAATATACTGTTTTTATTTACCCCATGCATTTGTGAAAACATGTGAGGAAATGTTCCCTTCACATACTCCTGTTCTTGTCTGCTTCTTTTTCCTTCTTAAAGTATTTTTCTCTATTGTCAGCGGACAGCCGGGATTTTTCTGTGCAGTTTTCTCCAACTCGTCAATCAACAAGTATTTCCTGGGCTATCTATGATGGGAAAGGTCCTGAGTTTCTGTGCTGTAGGTGAAATTTCAAAAAAATAGTATAGCGTACAGTTGCACTTCAGTGGGGAACATCATTTTTACGCACATGAACTGATACCTAGCACTAAAGGCGGCCCACTGCAGGTGCCGGGCTGTGGGCTGTGCCCAGGAAGGTCAGGGCAGGCTGGGCGTGGGACAGCTGTCGTGCCCCTCTGGGAAGATGCACAAGGAGCTGGCACCCGGTGGCCTCCAGGGAGGGAGACTGGGAATTTGAAGTAGGGAGATTTACACTTTTCACTCTATGCCCTTTTGTTTTAATGATTTTAATTATTTACTGGTGTGCCGAGAACTCTGCCTGCAGTAGAGATGTTTGTTTCACTGGTGAATATCTCAGAAAATGATAGAAAAGCCCATCTCAAGCTCTGCATGATCCTTGATGACACAATGGGTGAAATCTTATTCCAGTTTAATTAGTTGCACATACACAGATAAGGAAAACAACTATTTGACCAATGTGTATCTCTAGAAACATAACATTTCATAGAAATATAAAGACGCTAATGAGTTGTATTCCCCCAGTATTCCAACTCAGAGCTTTGGAAAACAGTGAGTTTTCTTTGTTTCTAAGAGGAGAAAATAGGCAGGTGGGTCAGATCCTATTCCTTTCTTTCTTTACCTTTCCCTGTTCTTTGACTAGAGTGGAATCGGAGCTGGCTGGCTCTCCCCAGCCGCATCGGCTGCATCGTCAGCGAAGTCTGCAGCAGCCTTAATAGCTGGGGGGTGGGGGGTAGGGGTAGGGGTGCGAGCATGTGGCAACCCTTCTAGGCATCAGCTAATTCCATGTTCTAGCTAGGGGAATGCGAGAAATCCCAAACAGATGCTTTTTCTAAAGATCGGGGAGAAAGGAAAGACTGATCTTGCTGAAAAAGAGATAAAAATAAAAACCACATCTGCGTATTTAAACCCAGCATTAGAAAGGTAACGCCTATGTTTTCATTAGCAAATTTAAACAGTTCTGTGCGGGCTCCTGATCATTGTCTTTTTTCAGCTACTTTATGCAAATGTATGCTCTAGTTGCTTTTTGGCTTTATCTTTCCTCCTGTCCAAAGTCAAATACCTCAAACTGAAGTGAACATACGTTAATTATACATCTATATCTATATATCTATATGGATACCCATGTATAAAATCAACCAGCGTGAAGAGGACAAGTTGACATATGGTCTGATTTTAAGTCAAGCATGCAGCCAAGCTTTCCGATCGTCTCCTATGGGCCAGGCTGGGGAAAGGCTGGGAGGATGCTGTGCTAACAGAAAGGCTGCAGAGAGCGCACCAGAGCTGAGCGCCTTTGGGTTGGAGTCATGGCTTCCCATTACTGTCCTTAGAGAGAGGTGTCTTCAATAGAGAAAAGGAATCTGCCACAAATCGTTGCTCCCCAGACAAGCACAGAGAAGGACTTTCCTGAGGGGCTTACTCCCTAGCGCGAGTAGGAGGAAAGCTGGTGTGTGCACAGGAAGTGGGGGGCTCCAAGGCGAAGGAAGGCTCGGACTATGTGGTCTCCAAATCCCTGACTCCAGAGAGAGACTTCTGCGAGAAACGAGATGGCTGTTCTTCAGTGTATGTGTTTGTGAAGTCTGCCCTGACAATGCCACAGACAGGGCAGCTTAAGTGGCAGGAATTTTTTGTGCCAGTTCTGGGGGCTGGTAGTCCACGATCACGGTGCCAGCAGGTCGGCGTCTGGCGAAGCCTCTCTCCCTGGCTTGCAGACCCCCGTCTCCTGCCCGTGGCCTCCCAGGGCCTTTTCTTCAGGGTGTGTGCTCTCCTGGTGTCTTTCTGTCTTCCTGTACAGACACCAGTCCTATTGGATTAGAGCCTCACCCTGATGACCTCATTTAACCTTAATTATCTCCTTAAAGATGCTGTCTCCAAATACAGTCACCTTGCGGGTCAGGGCTTCTATATATGGATTTTATGGGGACACAGCTCAGTCTATAAACTGCAAGAAAGCCATCTCTTCCACGCTGTAACAAGTACGATGAGCTGAACTCTGGCAATTACCTTTATCCGTAGCCTCTTCCCACCAGGGTCACTCTCATTGCCTCCACCACATGGGCACACGCACCACACACACCACACACACCACAGACACCCCTCACACCTCACGGGCACACAGACAGCCTTGGCCTTGTTGTTGCTGTGTCTCTACCTTCTGAATTTTTTACAAGGTTTTCTGTCATTCGTAATGCACGGCTAGTGACTGATCATTTTCCTCACTGTACAAATCTGGGTGGGTAGCAGCAGTAAGAGTAATAGTAATGGTAATGATAATAGTCATTGAGTACAAGGACTGCGCTCCCTAAACTTCCCCGTCTTCCAGAGGAGAGGAGCTTTGAGAGGCGGTGACTTGCCTGAGGCCCCAGAGCTGATAAATCCCAGGCTGCCTGCCTCAAAGCCAGAGTGCTTAACCTCTTTGGAACCGAACGCAGTGACAAGGTTCTGAGAGTCCTGACAAATCTGCTCTATCTTTATCTTGCAACTGGATTTGCTGCCTCTTCCATCTTCCAGGTAATTTTCAGTCTGCCCCTGGGTGGGCGGAGCACTGGGCAGGGTCTGGTGTCCACACATCATTAAAATATTGCGGGCTGTTTATTTCCATTAAGTTTACACCGCTCGCTTGTAAGCTTTCCCTCCCTGCCTGTCACTGCACAGCCCCGGAAGGACTAGGGAGATGAATAAAATACTGTTCCTGGGAGGAACTGAAAATGTAATTGGGTGATGGATATATCCAATCATTTAAAATCCATCACCTTGTGGGTACTAAATTTTATCTGGGGCGATTGCTTATTAAGTTATATAATGTCCAGTCACTGGGTTATACACCTGAAACGAATATAATATTGCGTGTCAACTGTACTTGAAAAATAAAAAAAATTAAAAAAATAAAGTACGATACGTCATGACAACCAGGGTACTTTATACCGTCAGTTCAAACTGTTGTGGTAACACAGAAAAACTAGACAGAAGTACTTAGAAGGGCCCATGAAATAGTTATTACGGAGGAGCTCTGTGGCACCAATGAGAGGTGAGCAGAAGTCTGCCAGGCGAGGCACAGGTGCGCCAGGCAGGAGCACAGCATGTTCCGTGTCATGGTATTTATGTTAAGCTGTGGTTTTGTTCTGTAACATTTGAAAAAAGAAATAAGGTACCGCGGCCCCAGCCCTTCCGCCTCCTCACCGCCCTGGCCAGTACCAATGCTCCCTGTCCTGCAGGCATGTCCTCCAGGTGACAACAGGCACCAGGAACTGGACAAGCAAACAGTCTGGCAAACTGGGGATTGTATGAATTGGATGTACAGTTGAAACCGGGAAAGACGCCGGAGTCCGGGCTGCCTGTCACTCCCAAACCCAATAAGCAGAGGCAGGGATGGAATCTTTATGGGAGCTTTATTCAGATGGCCGGTGACCTGAGAAAATGGCGGGTTCAAACCCTAACAGACCATCTTAAATTCCATTTTAAAATGGTCCTTTTTATAAGGAGAACAAAGTGTAGGTAAGGAGTTTGAAATTCAGGGAAAAGTTAATTGGATTAAAAAAAACAACTCCAGCATTCTCGCCCTGGGCGGGGGTCTTCAGCTGTGCTCCAGGCGGTGGTCATCTCACCCTGGAGCACAATGGCTCAGGTATCATCCTGAATTGTTTGCCATCCTGAGAAACAAAGGTGGCACTGTTTATGGTCTCCTGGAGTAAGGGTGGGTCACACCTTCAGTTCCTGGAACAAAGCTTTTATATGCGTTGATTACTAAACTTATTAGCTATTACTTAAAGGAAAGTTTTCCAACTCTTAAGTCCCCTATCACGGTGATTACAACCCACCCGGATACTTTCACTGTACTTGAAATATACTATATGAACTGGTAACAAAATATCCTATGACTGTATCATTGAATCAACATTGTGATTGGAGGTCGGATCAGAATGTGTCCTGCTGTGGCCACTCCTTGAAGGGAAATAAAATGTTCCCCCACCCGGCGTGGAAGGCCTCTCTCTGGTTTATTCTCTTACTCACTTACCCGTCTCCTCTCAAACCTACATCCCATCAGTTTGAGGTTTATCACAAGCCAGCTTAGTTTACAAAGAAGGGATTCGTTTCAAACGCGTAAACCTGAATCGCCTCTAGCAGCAAAGAATCCTATTTTCTAGGCCACAGATTTCATTCTTTCTGACAATCTGGCACAACCCCCTTGGCCACTTCTTTTTACTTTTTATTTTTAAATCCTCACCCAAGGATTTTTAAATTGATTTTAGAGAGAGAGAGAAAAGGAGAAAGAAACATTGATGTGAGAGAGACATTGGTCAGTTGCCTGCCGTATGCTCCTGGACTGAGGATCGAACCTGCAACACTTTGGCATGCCGGCTGACGCTACAACCAACTGAGCCATCTGGCCACACTGCTCCTTGGCCACTCTTAACCCAGGTTTATAGGTCTTTCCCTCCATCTGTTTTCCTCGGTCTTTCCTCTGGTCTTGAAGTACAAGGTATCAATCTTTTGGTAATGATTCCTTTCCTACCTGTGCATCCCTTCCCCGCTTCTGTTCTCATAAAATCTTCCCATCATTAGCTTCCATTTGCCTGCTCCCTGCAAACAAAGCAGCTACGACTGGTGCTGGGAAGAATGCAACAGGAAATTGCACAACGAGGTGAGTTTTTAACTCTTTTTCTTTCACTCTCTCCATCACCCAAATAAACGGGTGTCTGTGGCCAGCTCCCTGTGCAAGGGGCCAGGGAGCGAGGCAGCTTGGGCAAGTGGGCAAGTGAGGAAGCGGCGGGAGCCGAGTGGGCAGGCAACGGTCTGGGTGAAGTCAGCAGTGGAGAGTGAGAATTCAGGATTTCCCCATGGGCGTTAGTAGCAAAGACAAGTAGAAGAAAAATGATCTACTGAGGAATCAACTGCAAAGGCAAACAGTATTATATGTGTAGGTTAATGAAATACAGCCCAAGAGATAAGCGTTTGGTTTTATTTCAGTGACGGCCTGAGCGGAGAATATCTGGGCTAACAGCTGGACGGACTTCCTTAAGGTGCAGAGACAGAAGTCGCAACACAGCGCCAGCCGACTGCGTGCTCCGCGTGGGAAGAAGAAGAGCAGAGCGACCGTTTTCCCGGGTCACAGCTGCCCAGGTTTTCTGAGCAGCGATCCCTGCACCTGCCGATCGATCATCAGACTCTTCCGAGGAGTTGAAGAAACACAGGGCATGTGGTCCTTCCCTGGTCTTATTCAATCTGAATCTCTAGGTGTGAGGCCCAGGAATAAGTATGTGTGTGTATATAAAATTATTTGTCATCTTGATCACGTGAGATGCTCTTCAAGTGATTCAGATGGCCAGTACTTTGGGGAATCAAATTCTCATACAATCTTCTCCACGAGACAGTGAGGTAGGTTGAGGAGGACGGGCTTGAGGAGGACCGGCTTCTTCCCGATGATGAACGAGGGACTTGGGTAAGAATGCAGGGCTTCTGGAAGTGTACAGAGAACTTTCTGCCTGCCGGGTCCGGTGGCGGATGAGATAATGGAGGGAGGAGGCTCACTGGAGCTCAGCCTGTGGGGCCACATCTGCCGTGCGGGACGCACTCAGTCACCCTGTTTGAGACTCTGGCTTCAAGATCGCCTTGAGAACAGTTTCAGTTGATCAGCTTTTTTAAAACAGAACGTTCCATTAGGCTGATCATCCTTTACAGATAAATGCTGCGACAGGGAGTGCATATGAGAAGCTGCATGGTTTATTATCATGATGAACAGTTTGTCAAGATGCATTTCCACAGTCGGGGGGAGCATGTTGTCGTGGCTGAGACTCCGGGCTGGATGTCAGGCTTGTAATCCCTCGCTCCCCTGGTTGTTGCTGCGTGACCTTGAACCCACTCCTTAACCTCCGCATGCCGCAGATTTTTCATGTAAAATGGGGGTTGTAATACTAGTGAGAAAACGCAAGAGGGAAAAGTCAAGAGGGGAAGAGCTTAGGATAGTGCCCAGGGACATGTCATGGGCTCAGTAAGGATACGTGTGTTTCTTGAAGAATTCTCTAACACGTTCCTTAACATACAGTGGAAAATTCGAGGACCAGAATGGATTACATGTCATGAGATTGCGTATTTGGTAAGCGGCTGCTTTAGGTTTTAAATCTGAGTTGGAATGACTTTAAGCCTGTGCTCTCTCTGCTGCTCTGTAGCAAACGTTGACCCCAGGAAATAAAGGATCACAAGTCGGGGGGTCAAGGCCTGGTGGTCTGAGTGCCCAGAAGACAAGTTAGCACCTGGATAGAAGTGAAAAGGATGGGTCACGAAAATAAGTGCAATTCCCTCTGCTGTCCAGAGCCGTGCACACATCGACGGAGATAAAAACAGGAGAGAATGTTGGAACTAGAAGAGAAACTACCGAGACAGTAACTGGTTCTTGGTAGAACATATGTCGTGACCAAGAACTTGAAAAAACTTTCAAGTATGGGACAAACTGTGGAAGAAAAAAATAATCAATTTGAAATTCCAAGGAAACAAATCGTAATACAACAATGGACAAAAATAATCACAATATACTACTCTGCTCTGTGGTAAACAATAGCACATACTTATAGTAATGTAACCATGGCTTACTGATTTACCCTAAAGAGTGATGTTGCTATATTAGGAAGATTGGAGGAGGAATATGGAAATAGCGTATGTGAATTCCATGCTCACCTATTATAGCAGAAAATCAATAGATAATGCACAAAATGGAAAAACAAGAGTTATATAAGCATATTGTGTAGAGTAGGGAGACAACTACAGAAAGGTAGAAATTAAAGGGTTAAAAATGCTTGCCTCTTAAGAAAGAAGTGAGAGAATTTGCTTTTCATTAAAACTTTTGAGTAGTGTGTTTTCTAAATCTCCCTATTCTTAAAGTAATAATTAAAATATGACACCCATTAAAAATAAGAGTCTCTGGTTTTTGCAGGATCCACACCAAACGGCTTGCTTCCAAACTGAGAGGAAGATCCAGTTGTGCTCTCCACTCTTTTTAAGATTATATTTATTTGTAATTTTACCATATTGACTTGCTTCAATCTAGAGGAACAGAAGAGAGTTGCATTGTTGGGAGAGAGTGAGTGGCGTATAGTTGGGGCTCAAAGGAGATGGGTGGGAACCTCAGGATGAGAGAAGGGGGATCAACAAACCTTGTAAACCCTGGAAGAGTAACATGAAGAAAATACAATAGTAATGGTTAACAATTACACAGCCTTTACTAGGTGCCAGGCACTGTTCCAACCTCTTATATAAAAAGTAATTTAATCCTCACAACTCTCTGAGATTAGGTACAATGATTGTCTCCATTTAACAAGCAGCAAAACTGAGAGTGTAATGAAGTCATTTTTTTCAAGATTACATGGCTAGCAAGTGGCAAAGTCAAAATCTGAACCCACAGCCTCTGGCTGCTGAAGTCTGAACTCTTAGATGTACAGACCTTCCGGGGATATTCATACATCTAGTTTCTGGGTTCAAATGAAAATGGGAAATGATAAGGGGAAAACCTCAACAACTGTGCTGAACACTAATTTTGTTCTACAGTGATGACAAAGATTCTCTCCTGAACCCAACTCTGGTCCAGCTCCTCTGAGCCCTCTGCTGGCCTTGTCCTTACTGTTGGCTTCCTCCATCTACGTCCTTGTAGTATCCAGTCTTATCAAGAGTCCTGCTAAGTTAGTTTTGTCAGAATCCTTGTCCCCCACAAATTTCTGATCGCCCTGGATATCTGCTCAAACTTCCTCATTTCCCACAATCCTCCAGTTAATGTCTGATCATTCTGGGCTGCTTTCTGCAAGAACCTATGGAGTGGGTTTTGCTTTTGCTATGTTTCCTCTTAGCAATTTTCCATTGACTGACAGCCCTATCCCCAATCTGCTTCTGGGCTATAAATCCTCACCTGTCTGTGCTGTATTTGGAGTCGAGCCCGGTTCCAGACTGAGGTCTCTTTTCAATAGTTCCTGAATGAAATCTATTTTTACTGCCGTAACTACTGGCCAGCTCTGGTTTTCTCTGACAGTGATCCATCCCTTGGCATCTGTGGATGGCCATGTTATTAGGAGATTGTTGCTGAACTACTACATGGTATCACTTCAGAGGGCTCTGCTCATTTTGATCAGACAGCTCTTACCCACCCGCTCCCCTCCCACAGCCCTCTGTCCTCAACCCCATTCTGCCCCTCCCCTCCATTCCCCGTCTCCCCAGCTCACTGAGGCAGGTATCTGGAAATGAGAATTCCACATCAGAAGCCTAGCAGGCTTTTTAAAGTGATGAAAGCTAAATTGGCAGTTTATAAAATAGGAATATAATCATGTTCTTATAGTTAACACTTTACTGATTTTAAATATTTCAAGTACTGTCAATAAAACTAGTTGATAACCATTTTGGAGCAAGTCTAAGGTAAATATATATGGTATAAAAATACCTAACAAGCTACTTGGGAAACTTTTTCTGTTCTAATTAAAAAAGATCAGTTTTATGCAAGTCTCCCTAGAAAGATCTACTTCTCAATAAAATCTTTTCTCTCCTATTCCCATTGCCTATTAATCTGTCTTTTGCTCAGCTTTTTTTGAGGGGGGTATGTCTTCTTTGAAACACCTCACTTTTCACCGATCTTTAAAAAATGTTTTCCCTATTTTATTTATAATTTCCAAGAACTTTTTCTTGATGTTTAAATGTTCTTTATTTCTCCTAGCAATTTGTTCCTCTTTAATGAATGCAATTATCTTCTATCTCTCAGAAATTATTAAGTACAATTATACTTAAGTTTTTCTAGTTTCCTTTCCTTTATATTTCAATTGTTTTTTCCCATTTTTGTCACTGCCTTTTATGCCAAAGCTGTCCTTAAAAATGCCCAGTGATCCGTTGTCTGTGTGTATTTAAGGCAGTTATTAGAAGCCAGCCTGGGGCAAGAGGCAGACTTGGCCGCAGGGTTGGTCAGCTTCACTCTGGGACGGCTGACCTGGGGAGACTGTTCGTTGGTTAAGGGATATCGAGGTGGCAGCATTGCATGTCCTTTCTTTTGATCCAGTTACTTGCACGAGAAAAGCATCCCCTAATTGCCTGTGTAGGCTGTCCTGGGGGTAGAGTGGGGTTGGGAGGGGGCCCCACCCATAAAGTTCCACTTTATTTTACCCCTCATTTAAGCACAGCTCTTAGCTCTGCCTGGGGTCCTGAGTCCAGGGGCTTGCCCACTGAGCCAGTCACGTGGGGCCAGCTGTCTGGCCACACGGACTGGGGAGGGGAGGCGGGGGGTGCATCTGCTCCTACTGCGGGCTCTGCTCTGCTTTCACCCCCACTTTCAATCCTGCTCCTCCGTTCTGTTGTGTTGGGAGCCTCTATTTTTGCTTCTGGCTCCCCTACGTCCTGCGTTGTTGGCACGGTTTTCTTCACTTACCTGCACTCTGTGGATTCAGCGCCTGCTTATCTCCATATTTTCTCTCTCCCCAACTTTCATTGCTACCTTCCACCTACTGCTGTCTCCTTTCATTATTTTTGGGGGGAGGGGAGGGTTATACCTTTTAATTTTACAAGATAATTTATCACTGTTATTTTGGTGGAGTTTTTATGACAGAACAGAGATAAACGCATCTCATATCTGCCTTGTTTATTTAGAAGTGCCATTTTTCACTCTTTTATCTTTGGCCAATAGGCTAATGGTGACATCAAGTGAAATTCAAAATTTCATTAGTATTTTTAAAGCTATTAATGCTATTATCAAAGAACAGGGTATACTGAATCCATCTTTATTCCAAGCAAGTTTCTAGATGGCTCAGGCTAAAATTGGAGATCTATAAATTTATTTATCAGAGTCATTAAGTATTGAAGCTAAATCCAATGTCATGTAGCACTGGAAAGAACATTAGATTAGAAGCTGTAAGTTCTCAGTTAAAGACATATCTTTGCCATCTTGGGCAAAATACATTTTCCCTTGGCCTCAGTAAAATGCTGGCAATAAAATTACATAGCTTCTAAGATTCCTCCCAGACAAAACGTTCTGTGATTCTACTAGGTAATTTTCAATCCCTACTTAAGGCCATCAAAAATAGAGTTACCCTAAGTGTGAAATGTGCATCATTGGGGCCAAGGAAGTGATTTTTACTTGGATAAGAATTAACATTTTTATTAATCACTATTTTTGTTCACATAACTGTGAATTTATTCTCATTTACTATCAGAGAAAATTGTAATCAGTACAATAAAGCTGAAAATTTCTCTGTAAGTGAATTTACTTGAACTTACAATTATCGGCTGAGTTAAAGAAAATTCTGAGATGTATGACGACACATAATCATCACACAGAGTCATCACGATAAAAGTTAGGAAGGCAGCGTGCAAATGAGCGCCTCTGGTGAAACAGGACCCTCTGAGACATCCCCTCCGACTGTCTGCTCACTCACACCCCTGCTCCTCTTGGCGAAATCTCTCTGCGTCCAGCTCAGAGGCTGCTTGCCTGCCAAAACCCATTCACAGTAGGAGAGTTCCTCTTCTGAAACAGTACAGTTCATTGTAACTGGTCTGCTTACACAGACCAAGTTCTGCATCTCACTCATTTTGTATCTTGAGGACATTAAAATGCTTGGCTTATAATGGAGGTACAATCAATACTTGTTGGAAGAATAAACCAAATCAGTATATGGATGAATGTAATGGGAAAATGTTTCCTGTAATTGATTTCTTTTTGGCACGTATCACTAACTCCATGTCAATGGACTGTCTTTACCTTATTAGTTCCAGAATATAATGCCCATAAGAACCCATAGCAAAAACAACAAGATGAATATGAGAAATTAAAAAAATAAACAGAAACTATTGGAAGCTTTTGAGACTAGTCAATGAGCACTGTAAATTTTACAAGGAAAACATTTCAAACATCACTGAATTCTGAGATTCTGAGACATTGGGACACTGGCCTCTTCTCTAGAAATAGATGTTATCTTCCTTTGGAGCAATTTATATTATTTATAGGATTCATAGAACAAAATCAAAAGTCTTCAGTAGCGTGTATTTACTGTACGAAGCATTTCTACACAAATCATTTAATATTACCCTCACAACAATGCTTTGGTGTTGATGGAACAGAAGGGGAAAGTGAGGTTAGAAAAGTTAATTACGTGATTTTCTAAACATCACTGGGCTGGCAGGTGGCTAGAGCAGGAGTTGGCAAACAATGGTATGAGGCTGGGGACAGAAAGGCGATTCCAGCCCACAGTTTGTCTTTATAAAGAAAGTCTTACTGTAACATAGACTCACCCCTATGAGGGGTTAACTGGGTTTGACACCGGAAGGAGAAATTGAGGCAAATGAATGGTTACTACTAGACAACGTCCTATGACTAGGAAGCGGCGAGTTCAGGAGGGCTGAACGCCGGCATCCTGACCCCAGAGCCGTTGCCCTCACAGCTGTGCTGGTTTCGGGGTCCAAATCCTGGCCCTAGCTCTGGGACCCGGGGGAATTTGCTCCTGCAATATCTGGGGAATTAATACTCGTCAGATGCTTACAACAGAGTTTGACCCATGAGATGCACTCCAGAAAGTATTACTTCTCTTAACATTCACAGCCTTTCGTTACCCTGTTTCTTTCCAGTAGCAAAAATGACAGAATTATGGACTACGTGTTCTACATATATAGTCTCATTTAAGTTTTGGGGTAACCAATTGTGAATCTCATTTTAGTAGGAAAAAAATGCAGGTTCTGAAAGGTTATGTGACTTGTTTTGTACCATTGGTCTCTGGTTTTTAAGCTCACCTTCTCTGTATGACTCCTTCTAATATCATCATTTCCCTTAAATGAACACTGTGCTTGAAAAACACCAACGAATGAATGGGGCGTCCCTTCTCCCCGTCTTGACCAACCAACATATTAGTCACACATTATTAACAAGAGGCAGGTGCATTCACGCTCCCACATTCACCTTCGCTTGCTTGCCTTGTTTCCTTGTCGTAAGCTGCTTCTGGAATCTGAAATATGCTGTCCCTGCAACTCCCTTTATTGAAATTCCATTTATCCTTTGAAGCCAGTTTCAAATAGCACTGAATCCTTAAAGACTTCTCTGATCACCAAAGACAGAAAGAGTCTGTTCCCTTCAGAATCCAATAGTGTTCTTGTTGGTGCCATGCTTATGTTTATAGGACATATGTTGACTTATGTTATTTTCATACATGCCTTAAAGTACCCTAAGAAATTGGTCATTTTAAACCCTTCAAAGAAGATGTGATATTTAGCCCTCCAATGTAATAAACTAGAATGCTTCGTTTTAAGAAATATCTCAAATTATTATTTTGAATGCACTTAGAAAGATATCCCCTCTGCAGTCCCTTGTCCTGAATTATTAAATGATAGGCACTCAATAAATACTTACTCACTCTAGATCCCAAGTTCTTTTTATAATGCTAATTTCATATTTTCATTAGCTCAGTGCAATTAATTTAAAAGCAACAAGACCAATATAAATAACATAGACAGAACTGATAATTTAGTAATACCTTATCTCTGTGTTCCTCATCTGAAAGTGTCTAGTTCTAATTTATTTTACATTCTGTGTTAGTAGCTTAAATACATTTGAGTTCTTTTAAAAAGTAAAAATGACTTTTAGTAGATTTCAGCCTACTTTTGAAATCCTCATAATATGAGTGATCTATCATTTACAGCGAGTTCTTTCAAAAAACGTCAGCACGTGGCAATCTATTTGTGTTCGTACCTTATCAGCAATCTTTATAATCTCAACTTGGTTTTGCAGCCTCTGCTTTATTTTTAATTTGATTTGCCTCATATCATTCTTAATTGGAAGTGGAGAATGCCACCACAGTAAAATATGACCTACTTAAATGAACATTACAGGGGTAGGAGGGGCAGTGCGAGAGAGTCAGGTTGAATTAGTGAAAAGCTGCGTTAGAGAAAATTCCTTTAAACAAACACATGGTTTCAAGTACACTGGCAACTAACTGCTAACAGAGTAGTTTTCAAGGAGAGGCTTTAATGCTGATTTTTAATTAAAATTATGCATATGCATGAGAATAACTTAATCTAAGAATTATTCAAAATGTTATGTTTATTCTTAAAACAGAATTTGATAACCCTTTAAAACGAGCCTAGAATTGTTTCCTACCTGCAGATATTGAGTCATAAAAATCTCTAGGATGAGTGGAGGCCGAAGGTTGAATCAAGTACCAATGGCCCATGACTGAATCCACTGTGCCTCTGTAATGGTGTCTCCATAAAAACCTAAGAAAGGAGGAAGCTCAGGGAGCTCCTAGCTTGGTGAACACGTGGAGATTTAGGGAGAGTGGCGAGCACAGGAGGGGCTGGAAGCTCCACACCCCTTCTCTGTATCTCACCCTAGGCATCTCTTTGATGTGGCTGATCTTGAGTTATATCCTCTTATAATAAATCAGTGATCTAGCAAGTAAAATGTTTCTCTGAGTTCTGGGAGCCGCTCCAACAAATTAATCCAGTACAAGAATGGGACCATGGAGCCACTCAGTCAGCAGCGTAGGTCGTAACCTGGACTTGGGACTTCACCTGAAATTGGGGCCAGGAGACAGTCTTGTAGAACTGGTCCCCGAACCTGTGGAATCCGATGCCGTCTCTGGGTAGATGGGGTCGGAATTGAGAGGAACCGTAGGAAACTTTGCTGGTGTCCGAGTATTGCTTGGTGGCGTGGGAACCCTTGCCTCCCCCACGACTGACTGGAACTGGGGGTAGAACCCACTAATTCCCAACATACATGATACATACACTTACATTACAATTTCAAACATGTTCCATTAGTATACAGTGACTGTCCTATGTATACTCAGAAATGCACTTGCCCTCACCGAAGAGGGACAAACACCGAAGTCTCATCCATTCAGGACCTGGATTTCTGGGTGATACATTCTTCTTGGTTATGTGCGGGTATACTTCCTAATCATGTAGCTAGTTAAGCCTACATTATACACTTAGCCAACCTCACACCCCCAGAAAAGAGGGTAGAATCAAAAAAGGCCAACTGACAGCAGAAAATATTCCCTTTTGGAAATAAGAGAAGGGAAAACGATATACACAGTCACTGTCCCCAATAGGGCATCATCTTTTGTGAGGACTATTTCCCTAGCAGGGACCTAATATTTTTAAGCGATCCTTAGTGTTTACATAAATATCTGTTGATTGAGTGCCTAAATTAAAAAAAATTAACAAAGCATGGTGGGACCTGTGATAATTATCTGCTGAATTACTGAGGTTGCTAAATTATCACTGCCACCTCTGAGTCACAGAGCTACTCCCACGGAGGGCTGTGACACATCATTTTAGGGGGTTTGATTTAATAGATCCTTTTAAAACCAAACTGAGCTAAAAGTACTATACTTGTTCTGTTGAGTGTTAAATATTCTTCTGCTTTTTCAACATATTGTAAGAGTTCACAGAATGCCCACCGGGCTGCTGGGGTTTGCCAATTAAAGCCCACATTGAACTGTATAAAAAAGAACAGTTCATCGTAATCACAGATACTGTACATAACATAGCACTTTGCTTCTTGAAAGCTAATTACAAAAGTTGTTTGAAATAATCAGGCCCTTATTCAGCAGCTCAGGGATGAGAAGAGCTGTATAAATAGCCACTGCCTTGGCCGTGGCAAGAGAGTAGGGTGGCAAAAAAAGAGGTTAGTTAAAAGTTGAAACACAGAGGGAAAAACCGAAATGGAAAGGAATTCCCTCGGCTCTTCTTAGTGACGGTAAGGAGCATTCAAGGATGTCGTGTTCCAGGTTGTCAACATGATATTGAAAGACACTTTTGACACGACAATGGGTTCTATTACAGTGATAAAGCTCTGAGTATGTATTTAATTAATTCATTGTGTCTGAACTTCCTGGAGCGCCCACGCTCATAGGAAACTCACATAGCACATTGAATCACATTCATTTTCTCCAGAGAAAAGGCGGAGAATATGTGCCAACAACACAGATGGCATTTGAAGTCCAACAATCTCACTCAATGGAACGCATGGAAACAACACCATAATGTTAGGAAGCCGTTCTGTTGTGTGTGAGGCCTTACGCTTACGTTTGTAAGTGTAAGAAAGGTCATCCCACCGAGAGGTGACGCTTCGTTATCAGGGACCTGACTGTGCGCACCCAGAAGAGCCCGTTTCTTCACTGAGTGAGCAACAGTACTTCCAGAATAGACTTCCCTCCCTTTATTTTATCACAGGAGAAGGCGCACCAGCACTGTCCCCGAAAGGAATAACCACAAGCGCACAGGTTAGCGGAGCTGTGACAGCCCGGAACTTGTGCCTTCAGGGACTAGGCGCAGCCACAGCACGACCCTCTCGGCGGGCAGTCCACCAGATCGCAGGTCAGAGATTCCACGTATGTAGTAAGAGCCACTTGATTTATATATAGCCTCTTCCTGACCAACAATAAAGCCAGTTCCTACCCTTAATAAAAAGTGTTCCTATTGTTCAAGAAAACTTATTTTTTTTTCAAAAAAGAAAGTTATTTGGGCAACAGAAAAATAAGGTTATTTGTTGAATTAAAAGAGCCCAGTGGAGTTATAAATATATATGCACACTGCATAGATAATCTCTATGAGCTTCACTTCTTTAAGCTTCTCGACTTACACTTGTAATAAATCCTGGCCAGGCCTAATTAAATTGGGATTCGGGATCACTAGTATTTTATCTTTTACTGAACTTCTAACAGCCGCTTCATTATTCACCAGAGTGGGTGGAATACACATATAAATAGTAGAGAGTAATGCCATATTTATTATCTTCTTTGTGGTAGAATATTTTTGCACAGTTAGTTTTTTTAAGCTCCAAATTAGAGTTGTTTTCAGTATTTAGTACATTCTTGAGTAAACAGGATATCACAAGTTTTGTTGATGGATTAAAATGAAAATATTTTGAATGGATTACTGGATAAATTGAATAAAAATGTATTTTGCTATGTTGGGCTACAATACATGATATTTTGGTTCACAAAACTTAAAAATCCATGGGGCTATGACTTATCACAGCACTAGAATTAAATTTAGACCTTATTAAAGAAGGCAAGGTTTAAACATATCAAATGATTAAAAAGTTATTTAAATCTTTAAGTTATAAATTCAATGCTCTGCATACATGTACCCTGTCTTCTATGCCCGATTCTTTTTGATTCCTTTATAAGGTCTGGTAACACTGACTACTTATTTCACAAAGAATCTGTTTATCTGGAAACAATCACATTCGCTCAGAAGAACGTGTGGAAGTGATTCTCCCCCAAGTAGAGAAGCATCAGTCTCTGGGGCAGTAGCTTCATTCTTCCATTTTCAGGTAGCCTGGTGCCAGGGATATAACAGGCAGGCTAGGAACATGGCTGGGTCTGATTAAACGGTGAATAAACATATTAATGAATGAACTTCCTGTTTTCTGAAATGTTTTCCTTTTTTTTCCTATGGCAATGTATTTGATCAATAAATACAATGTTTATCGCATGTTTTCTATGTGCCAAGTACTGGTCAATATCACAAACACACCAGAAAACAAAAGACATAGTCCCTTAAGGACCATAAAGGAAATGCAAATGTTAACAAGTAATGAACAGCATGGTAAGTGCCACAAAACGGGAAGTATGACGTGCAGGAAAGTTTATTATAGGAACTCATAAACCGACTCTGGGGCTCTGGAATAGGCTTCTTTAAAAGAATGAGTTTTTCATGTAAGACTTGAAAAATGAAGAAGAGTTAGCCAGATAAAATACGGGAAGGAGACTGAAGGAAGGAAGAAATTTGACAGAGGGAATCAGAAAGCCGAAGGACTCAACTTCAAAGAAGATAAGAACAAGTCAGCTTCTTTGTTGTCCGAACGGTTGGGTGGGGTTAATGAACAGACAATACCAGAGTAGTGTGCTAGAAAGACAGTACCTTAGAGGTGCACTATGATTTCTGAAGCTTATTCATTCCAGAATCAAGACATGTCTGTAAAAACATATTTTTAAAACAATGTAACATCATTAAAGGCTATTATCAAAGAGTAACTTAGTTCCCGAAAGCCTGGAAAGCCTACCCAAGGCAATACTTTGTACATAGCAGACACTCAATAAGTGTCTCTTGACTTAAGTCGATTCAAACACCATCTACATAGGATTCCATGTGAGGGGATTAGACAGGTGCAATTGTGAACTCTTAAACTTCTTCCTCTAAATGGACAGGATTAGAACAGATGAATAAAGCTGAGATAAAAAATAGAATAGTGGAAAAGGGTTAGACCCATGGATAGAGGATTTGGTTTGGTGTTTGTGCCATAAAGTTTGCATTTGGTTGTTTGTCGGCAAATTTCTTAATTGTTCTGAGCCTCAGTTTTATCATTTTTGAAATAAAAAAGGGCTGTTTCAGGGTTTGTGAAAAGTTAAGGGACAGCTCTTTGCAAGCAGGAGTAGCTGTACAGATGTGTAAGATTCCCTAATAGTGCGGCATATGGATGGTCAGCAACGCCTCAGCCCTTACCCTCTCATCACAAGATTCCTTTTTAGAGCTCTTTCAAAAGCTTAGAAAACAACCATTCAAACTGATGTTTGTGTTCTTTTTTAATAATTCCAATAGACTATTAGGTCAGAGCAGTTAAATCTCAACAAAAAACTAAACAGTGCTTTTCCAGAATAAGAGGGGACATCTGACTCAAAGTTTAAGGAAGCCTCATGCTAATTCAGAAAACATTTTCTTTCTCAGTGTGGGATAGTCTTGGTCTGCTTGGGCTGCCACACAAAATGCCATGGCCCAGGGGACTTAAATAAGAGAAGTTTAATTTCTCACAGTCTGGACACTGGGAAGGCCAAGATCACAGATCAGGCTCATTTGGTTTCTGATGAGAGCTCCTGGCTTGCAGATGGCCACCTTCTGGCTGTGTTCTTACGTGGCAGAGAGAATGAAAGAGCTCTCTGGTATCCGCTCACATGAGAATGTTAATCCTGTCGGATTACGGGGCTGCCTTTATGATGACTTCATGTCATCTTAATAACATCCTTATTCCAAATACAGTCACATTGGGAGTTAAGCTTCAATATCAATTTCGGGAGGACATGCTTCAGTCCACAGCAACTAGGTAGTCTGGAAATGGTTAATAAGAGTTTTAAGAAGATGTACTTATTTAAGGGCTACTTGATAAAATTTGAAAACCGAGAGTCATGTAGGTCACACCTGTGTGAATAATGAAAAGAAGCTCAGACTAGAGGATCCCAACCCAGCTTTCAACAGCACTGGAGCCCCTCTCCCTCCAGCTGCCACTAAAGAGAATGCGTGTCATTGTCCATCAGGCGACAGCCCTCTCAGGAGCCCTCACACCTGCTTGATTCACCCTTGGACATGGTATTGAGTGAAGGGAAGAATGACTCATAAGAAGAGATCTCTTTCTATAGGGAGAGGCAGTGTCTTTCCCAAGGGAAAAGGATTGAGCATTGAAACAGAAAGATTTAAGGAGCTACTTGGGAAATGAGATGCAGTCCTGAGGATGAGGGGAGTGGACCCTGGAATGGAGGATTAGAAGTTACATTTACCTGGGTCAGAATGGCCATCATTAACAAATCAACAAACAACATGTGCTGGCGAGGATTTGGAGAAGCAGGAACCCTAGTGCACTGTTGGTGGGAATGCGGACTGGGGCAGCCACTGTGGAAAGCAGTATGGAATTTCCTCAGAAAACTAAAAACAGAATTGCTTTTTGAGCCAGTGATTCCACTGCTGGGATTATACCCTAAAAATCTTGAACACCAATTTAAAAGAACCTATGCACCAGTATGTTCATAGCAGTGTTATTTACAATAGCCTAATTGCTCATCGGTAAATGAGTGGACCAAAAAACTGTGGTACATTTACACAACGGAATACTATGCAGCAGAAAGAGAGAAGGAGCTCCTACCTTTCACGACAGTATGGATAGAACTGGAGAGTATTATGCTAAGTGAAATAAGCCAGGCAGCAAGAGATAAATACCATATGATCTCACCTATAAGAGGAACCTAATGAACAAAACAAACCAATGAGCACAATAGAACCATAGGCATGGAAACAAGGAACAGACTAAGTGTAACCAGAGGGGTGGGGGGAGGGAGATAACAGGGGAAAGAAGGAGAAGGGTCTAGTCCCTTCCCCTTCTTTCATACATGTTCCTATACAAGGAACATGTATACAGGACCCATGGACAAGGAAAACAGGGTGGGGACTGACTGTGGGAGGAGGGGCGGGCAGGGCAGGGGAGATCAATGGGGGAAAAAATGGGACAACTGTAATAGAACAATAAAAAAAAGAATTTACATTTACCTTCCTTTAGCTTAGAGTTAACTGCAAGGGGAAGTCTAATTTAGCTAGAACTTTAACCTTTTCTCTCCTATTGTAATTATCTTTCAAAATTGTGTTTACTTTTTAGTAGAGCAATTCACATAATCTTGAGGCTGATATTCCGACAGTACACAATGTTATTACAGTCATACTCATTGTTGAAATATTTAAATTCTTCCTTCTTATGCTGCTCTGAGATTCCCTGAATGTTCCTTTGCCTACCACCCCAGTCACTCTAGACTCTCTCTCCCTAGGCTCGCCAGCCCCCCAGTGAGGGAAGGCTGTTGGCTCCCTGGAAGCTCCAGGACCCTACTCAGCAATAAAGGCCTTTGCCCTTTCCTGCAGGTGCTGTTCCTGCAGTGCCCTTTGCTATGCTCCTGTGTCTTGAATTTCCGTCTGTCTTGCATCTGTACACGCCAAAGTACCAATCTCGGGGACTGTGAAGGAACAAAAAGGCAAGAAGGAAAGAGAGCTCGTTTTACCCTCGTCTCTTTTCAAAGCTTTCTGGTGACAACCTTATCAAATAGGCTGCTACTGTTAGGTCATGGCTACACGGACTTCAGATGGTCAGTCATTTCTATTGTTTGAGCAGGAGCTGAAAGAAAGGCCTATGAAGCTAAACAACACTCCAGAGAGAACAGGTGTGAGAAAGATGCCTTTCCACTTAGGCCTTAGATAAGAGAGGGGAGAGAAGTAAACTCCTGGGTTGTATGAAATGATGCGGGGTAGATATTTGCACAAATACACACACGTCTTGTGTGTAGCGTTTGCTGGTAGGACTTAACAATGAGTTCAGTGGTGGGGTGAATGCAGTTGTGGCTCTGCTTTCCCAAGGGTTTATTTCCAGTGTCCAAATTTTCAACATCATAGAGCTCTGGGAACACTTGCACGGGTCCAGGGAGCCTCCATCCATGGGAGGCGTTATGGAGAAGTTGTCCCAGAATTCTCACTTGACTAGAGAGCCACTGGGGCTGGAATGTTAATGAAGACTTGGTGAATATAAATAGGCCGCCCTGAACACTGCGCTGACCGGAAGCTGCCGCATTGCTTTGAATCACAGTGAATAACTCACTGTTTCAGTTACCTCTTTTATCATTTTCTCTTTGTCTAGATGTATGTATCTAAAACTCAAATAATCGTGTACCTGGAAGGAAACCAGAGTCCAGTCATTCAAACCCCCTTGTTTGAGAGATGGAGAAACCTAAGTCAAAGTGCTTTAAAAGTCACATTTTCCAAAACCAGATCCGGTGTTGTTTCTATAGTTGCAACCTATATTTATTTCCATGATTGTTCAGATTAGAAGGTAATAGACTATATGAGCAGGACCATTATATTTTACAAGGTCAGGGGCACCATTCATGGGCACCATTCACACTGGTACATGGATAGGGCTGATTTGTAATTGATTTATTCAAAATATCAGCTCAACACCCACTGTGTGCTGGGCACTGTGATAGGCTGCATGCATAGGCACCTTGGAAAGTCATGTCCATAGAGTATAAACCATGTGACGAAGGTGGCTGGTCAAGATGGCCTCTCAGGGGGAACTTCTGGAACCCGTTCCTGTGTTTAATCAAGCATTCCCCACCACGGAGCTGGACGGACCCTACACAGCGCCTTCCCTGGCTCACGCTGGTATTGCATGAAACCCCTGCTCTTAAAATTGTGGTTACCATCCTTTTTGTAGGACTCTCTCATCCCCCCTGGCTCTTTATCTATTTGCGTGACTTGCCAGGGATCTGGGAATAGATTGGGGAAGAAAACATAAACTCCCTTACTGCAGGGAAGTCACCCGAAGTGTTGCAGGGGAACGAGTCATTAAACAAGCCATTATTTAATTACTGCTGCAAATTATTCTATAAGGTTCAGGGTGAAAGAAAGCTTTTACTGTCCTTAAAGTGACACTAGGTCTAGAAGTTGAGTAAGTCCTAAGCCAACTCTCTAACAAAAAGAGAGGAATAATGGTGTTCAGACGTTCATGTAGATTATCTTGAATCCTCGTGGTGTGGGCAAAGTAAATTTCTCCTCATGCTATAGGTGAGTAAACAGAGGTTCGAAGTGCCTAACCTACTAATGCCAGTGCTGGGACTTGAACACAGGTCTTTCTGAAAGCTGCACATGGGCTTTCCAGGATGACATCGCTTCTGTCGGCGGGACACATGCAGTGACAGAAAAACCAAAGCGCTCACTCTTAAATAGAAGGTTTCTTTTAGCTTTGAATTTCAAGATTAAGTTATTCTAAAGCTCAAGACATAGGTGTTAATTAACTGACTTTTAAGTTAGAAAAATGCTCCCTTTTTTTCTGCTTCTAAAGCCCACACATTCTGATAGGCTGAGTACAATACTGTGGGAGTCATTAGGAAGAAAACAGACAATCCCTTTAGTTCATTTCCTAATAAGAAGGCATTTTTTTTATGTCTCATTAAGAGCCAGAACTTTATGTATTGTGTTTTAAAAACAACAGGTCTTGCCCTGAACTGTGTTGTTTTCCTCCTTTCAAGCACACCCACCTCCCTAACAGGAATCCGGTTTCTAGCATTTGCTTTTGCATGAGTCTCAGGTGGTCCAAATGTTTCTAATAGCAAGAAAAAGTTAAAGCCTCCAGTTGGGGTGTAAACTCCTTAGCACTCAATCATATACAAAATAAGGTGTTGTCTCATGATTAATAATGTCCTAGCAGCTCCTAAACCACAATCGTGAGGCAACATGGAGGAACTATTCTCTCCAGAGTGAAGGAAATTGATGCAAAGCCAACAGTCTGGATATTGACACAGAGTTTATAGCAGTGAGTTGTCTTTCCCTTTTGATTGTGGCAAAATATGCATAAGGTAAAATTTACTATTTTAATCATCTTTTGTGTATGTAGTCAGTGACATTAGGTAATTTACAATCTTACGCCATCACCACCTCCACCATCCATTTCCATAACCCCAAACTGAAACGGTACCTATTTAAAAATCCAAAAACTTCCCGTTCCCTTCTACTAAACAAGCTCCTGGCGATCACCATCCTATATTCTGTCGTTAAATTTCACTGCTGTAGGTACCTCATGTACATAGAACCATACAGTATTTGTCCTGCATCCGGCTTATTTCAGTTAGCATAACATCTTCGAGGTTTGCGCATGTGGTAGCACATGTCAGAACTTAATTCCTTTGTAAAGCTGAACAGTATTCCACTGACCCTTGAAGAACACTGGTTTGAACTTCTTGGATCCACTTATATGTGGAAAATTTTCAATAAATACTATAAATGTATTTTCTCTTCCTTATGATTTTTCTTGATAAAATTTTATTTTCTCTAGCTTACTTTATTGCAAGAATACAGTATATAATAAACATATCTTACAAAATGTGTTAATAACTGTTTATCTCATAGGAAAGTCTTCTGGTCAATGGTAGATTATTAGTAGTTAAGTTTTGGGGGCGTCAAAAATTTTTTCAAGATTTTTAAATTTATTTTTAGATATAGGAGAAAGGAGGGAGGAAGAAAGGAAGAGAAACATCAATGTGTGGTTGCCTCTCAAGCACCCCCTACTGGGGACCTGGCCCGAAACCCAGGCATGTTACCTGACTGGGACTCGAACCCCTGACTGTTTGGTTCATAGGCCGGTGCTCAATCCAGTAAGCTACACCAGCCAGGGCTGCAGGAGTCAGAATTTATATGTACATTTCTGAGTGCACAGGAGTCAGCAACCCTAACTGCTGTGTGGTTCAAGGGTCAACTGTATCTATCATGTTTTGTCTCTTCATTTGCTGATGGACATTCGGGTAGCAGTGAATTCTGAACCATCTCACCAATTATGTGAATGATTCTTTGTGAGAGGATGGGAACAATATATGAAAATATTGTGCTTGGGAAGAAAAAAGAGAAGGATTAAGGATGAATCGCAATGTTTAGCTGCACCACTCAACACAGCAGCCACATATGGCTTCTGAGCACTGGAAATGCAGCTAACTTGAAATGAAATGAGACGTAAATGTAAAATACATACTAGATTTCAAAGACATGGTATGAATAAAAAGAATGTAAGCTAGCTCACTAGTAATTTTATTGCATGTTGAAATGATAGTATTTTGGCTACGTTGGGTTAAATACATGTATTAAAATTAATTCTACCTATTTCTGTTTCCTTCTGCCTTTTTAACGTGGCTCGTAGAAAAGTTGGAGAGACGGGCACAGCTCACGTGCTTTCACTGGGAGGCGCTGCTATGCAGTTGGTTCTTAGGAAAGCTGTCCTCAGGTTTTCTGCGCTGACTTATCTATTCTAATGTATCACTTTCAGTTTACAGGAGACAAGGACACTTACCCAAAGGATTTACTCACCAACTGGGAAGCAGCCCCCAAGGCAAGAGTGGGCAACATTCTGAATGTCAGAAAGCCCTCTCCAGGCTTTACAGTGTAGGAGATTACATCCCCTTACCTGGTCATGAAGGTGCCATGATAATATTCCACAGGTGAAAAATGAGCAGTATTAATAGAAATGCACAAACCGCTGCCTCTCCTATTTCTCTCCTCTACTTGCATTTTCCCTCTTCGATGGGAACTTTCTGTTCACAGGGACTCACTTTATTCACTAGAAAATGTTCCTTATGATCCTATTAGGGATGTGTTTACAAGGTCTCAAGGTAAAAGTACACTGCATGTCCACCAGCTGCCTCTACTGTTTTGGTTGATTGGCCTCTTAGGAAAATAATACCGGTCCTTAACCGAGCAAAAGGAAACCCTTGGGTGTGCATTCAGATCAGCACCATGGTAAGAGTCGGGGAGCCCGCTGTCTCTCCTCAGCCCACTCTTTCTGCCTCTGGAACAGGTTTCAAGGGTAAACAAGGTCAGGCCTTGAAGCTACAGCGGTGAAAGAAATTGTAAGTCATAACTACTTAGGTAGACGGAGTATGTCACATACTTTTTTTCTACTTCAGCTATTTTAATACAGAATCATGTTGCACTGATGTGTCATGTTTCCCCCTCACCAGACACTTTATCTGAATATGTTCGTCTCTCCAGCTACTTACGTTCGGACCCAAAGAAGCCCTTCTGTAACTAGTGATCATGTCTCATTTTACCTGGAAAAATAAGCTATGATGAAAAGGTTTCATAGAAATTTTAGGCATTTTTCATTTAAATACAAACTTTTCTTCACAGACATGCAGATTCCAGCATCATCGCCCAGCATGTAAGACATTCAAGTGTTCGCATCTGCAATTTCCCACTTATGGTGGTCTGAGCGGTGGGGCTTCCCTAGTGGACGAACAGATGGGTATAGATCTAAGATGTCCATTCTGTTTTCAGAAAATTCTGTGTGTTTTTTAATTCTCACCTGAGAATACATTTATTGAGGACAGAGAGAGAGAGAGACAGAGAGAGCGAATCAGAAGCCTCCTGCACACACACCAGGACCAGGGATCGAACCAGTAAACTTTGGTGCACAGGATGGCACTCCAACCTGTGAAGCCACCCGGCCAGGGCAAGAAAATTCTGTTTGGAAAGAGTCAGTTCCAGGTGGGGAAGCAGAAGGGGTGGATGGCAAGGGCAGGCAAGGAGAAGGCAGGGAGGGAGGATGGTGAGTGGGAAGGAGAATCTTGAGGAATGGGAGAAGGGAGGTGGGAAGTGGTGGAAGGTAAAGAAAGAGACCAGAGGGGAAGGGGAGAGACTGACAAGCAGCTAGAATGCGGAGAGAAAGAAGGGAAGAGAAAGAGGAAAGGGCAAAGGAGAGGCCAGAGGGGAGACAAATAAAGGAAAAGGAAGGGGAAGTGCGGGAGGAGATGATAGAGTTGGGCTTCCTACGGGTTCATCCCATTTTCTAACGCTCAGGGTTTTATTTGAAAAAAGGAATCCCAAGGTGAAATGATAACAGTATCATACAGGCATTTAGTATTTCGATGTTGTTGCTGAAGTAACTTACAGGCTTTTACCGTTATCAAAGGATTAACCCTGGTTCCTTGTTTTTGATCTGTGCAACAGCTACCAGTTGCCTCACATCACTGAGAATCTAAACACTGTCACATTTTCGTTTCTTTTGTGCTTTAATTACAAAAGCTTAAAGCCCTTCCTTCCTGTCTTTCACGGGGCGGGTGGGAAAACGAAAAATTGTCAAGAAGTCCAGTATCTGTTGTTTCAGTGGTGATCTATTCTCATCCTTAGAATTTTTCAAGAATTCCCAGATTTTTAATTGAAGAGTGGTCATTTTCCAAACACCCTCGTCAGGAGGAGCTCAGTGGCTGCCACCACTGCTGAGGTTGCTTTCAGTCCCACCCTGACCTGGGCGTGAGCGGGACACTGGCCACCACTCTGTCACTGCCGCTGGGGGCCACTGCCACTCCATCGTCAGCAAGTCCGCGGGTTCCCTCACTAAGCACAGACTCGAGCCGTGCACAAGGCTCCCTGATTAGCTCCCAGCACCCAGTGGCACCCTCAGTGCTGTGGGGAGCCTCCCCCAGATCCCAAATGTCGCTCTGCCTCAATTCCTGTGACCCCCCTTCAGACTGCAGGGACACACCCCAGCACCACTGCCTCTATCTTTTCACTTTTCCTTCCTCCAGTAAAATGTAACGAAGCCCAGCATTTCATCATAGACATTTCTCCCTCAGTAGAACTTAATGGCTAATCAGCGAGTGCTTGATTTCTTAAGAAGCCAAGTTTCAGACCCTAGCAAACACAAAGGAGCCTCCTTCCCTTTTCTTTTCACTGGTCAAGAGGGATTAGTATTTAGGAACGAAATATTTTGTAACTTCCTGAGTAAGGAAGTACACTTTCCCTCACCCCAGGTGAACCCAAAGCAGAGGAAATACAAAGCAAAATAATGATTTAATAGGTTACCCTTCTATAATAAATTCTTTGCTAAATGAAAAAATGTTTTATATAAACTCTATTATTTAATGCTAAAAATCCTGCAAAGGTATTCTATTTGTTTATTTATTTGATTTACTTGATGAGAGACCTTAGTTAGGTTCAGAGAGGCTGAAGAGCTTGATCACACCCAGAGGAAATCACAGAGTCTGGATTCCAGAGCCCAGAGACTGTAGACAACACACATCAGCATGTACTTAAGGCAGGTGAGATCCAGGTAAACTCCAAGCGTTTGCAAGCCTGGTGTTTTAAAGAACAACATTAAAACAATCAGAAATTATAAGCATATAAGTTAGAGGTCTAGATGAATTTAGGAACTTATGAAAGATCAAAGCCATTTCTTCTTATACCTCTCTTAGAAACTGTTCTGTTTTAAAAATGAACTTTAATCTATTTGAAGATAAAGGAACAGATAAAAACCCAAATGTTCAATAAAGGGTCATGGATTATGTGAAACAAACATCTCAAATAATAAAAAAAAATATAGTGCAATAACAAATGCCTGAGAAAAATAAGTAGAATTTGAAATAAACAGGCAAAATAATAAAGGAAAAAATATAAAGATAACAGATTTCATGTAATCAGGTCCATAAAAATATATTTGAATATTTGAGATGGCTTAGTAGAGTCTAATATATATACATATATAAATATAAATATATATAATGAATACATATATTTATCAGAGTATGAGCTTTAATTTTAGTAAAATTACTTTTATTTCCTATAATGAAAAAAGGCAGTCTGGGTTTTTTGGGGGGTAGGTTCCTAGAAGCTTTTCCTGGAAGCTATTTATTAGTGTGACCTGACAAAAAAACTGTCATAGAATGAAACTGTTGCCCTGGCCAGGTGGCTCAGTTGGTTGGAGCATCATCTCGTAACCTGAAAGGTTGCAGTTTAATTCCCAGTCAGGGCACAGACCTAGGATTCCGGTTCAATTCCGGTTCAATCCCAACGTACGTTGGGCACGTACGGCAGACAACCAATCCGTGTTCCTCTCTCAAATCAATGTTTCTCTCTCCCTCTTTCTCTTCCTCGCTCTCAAAAAGCAATGAAAAAATATCTTCAGGTGAGGGTTTAAGAAAAGGAAAGGAAAGAAACTCGTAAGACACTGCCATACATTCGGCACCTCAGCATCATAAACACAGCTGGAATGGAGTTTAGAGTTTCTCTGCCAGTCCACTTCCCAGCTCCCTGTGCACCAGTGATTTTCTAAGTCACTGGATTAAGCCCCCGTCCCCTGTGGCACTTAACACAGGAGTAGATTTATGTTTACTTGTGTAATTGTTTAATTGATAACTTCTTCCTCACTATATGGTAAGTCCCAAAGTGGCAAAGATTCTACTTGGTTTTGTTCACAACTGGAGTTCCAACGCCTTCCACAGTCCTGGTACCTTTAGCAACTAGAATATGAAGTTAAAAAACAGGTTTATAATCTAGTTACAAATACCGATTACAATGGTCAGAACAACAAAAAACAAATAACAACCAGTGTTGATGGAGATGCAGAGAAATCGAAACCCTCAGACACTGCTGGTAGAAATGTGAAATGGAATAATCACTTTGGAAAGTCTGGAAGTTCTTCATATAATTAAAGAGAATTATCATATGACTCAGCAACACTCCTAGGTATATAGCCAAGAGAAATAAAAACATATATCCATACCAAATGTGTATATAAACGTTTATTGCGGCATTATTCATAATAGCCAAAAGGTTGACACAACCCAAGTGTCCGCAAATGGATTGACGCATAAGTAACATGTGGTACATCCACGCAATGAAACGTTACTCAGCCACGAGAAGAGAAGGAAGTGCTGACACACTCTATAATTTGGATGAACCTGGAAGAAATGATGGTAGGTGAATAAGGCAGACAGAAAAGTCCACATGTCCCGTGATTCCATTCACATGAAAGTCCAGATGGAAATCTACAGACACAGAGAGCAGATTAATTAATGCTCAGGGTTTGGGGTTTGGGAGGGGTGACAGCTAAAGGGTATGGGGTTTCTTTTTGAGGTGATTAAACTGTATGAGGATTGCATGTACCCTTAAATATGCTAAAAACCACTGAGCTGCACAGTTTAAATGAGGGAATTGTATAGTATATGGATTATATCTCAATACATCTGTTTAAATAAAACAACTGGGTTTTGTGTCCTCTCACTGGTGCTCGGTTTTGATGTGACATACAGTAAGACAGTCCAATGTCAAGTACATGGGCTTGAGGTCAACTAACTGGCAAGTGGCACTGGAGCCAAGTGGACTCCAACTGGAGTCAACTGGAATCAGAGGGAGTCCGACTCTCCTTTTGTAAATTATAAAATAGAGCAAGAGCAACTCCCTTACAGAGTCTCTGGGAAAGTTCTGGTTAATGTATATTAAGTTCGTGGTGAATGGCAGGTGTACAATAGTATCGTGTACAACTGCCCGTCTCATTCTAAATTGAAGAAGAGGAAATATTTGCCCATACAGAGTTCACAGTTCACGTACCAAAACAAACGTCTACTATCCAAGAAACACATTTGTACATTTCAGAGAAGTTCATTCTATCATCAGCCCTGTCATGGCAAAGCAAGTATACGCTGTGTCAAAACAATGTTCAATATTTGCACGTCTGTTTCACAGCATGTAAATCAGAGTCAGATTTGCCACTTGGCATGAGGATGCTTGTCACAGGCTTGGCTGCCTGTGGGAAGACTGTTGTGTTTCTATTCACACAAAAGTGTTCTCCTCTGCGCTACTCATAACAGTGAAGAACTGGAAATACCCTAAGTGCCCCAAAGTGGAAAGAGGCTAAGTTAATTATCCTCTTGAATCATGATTCCACATTCGTGTTGTAGAACTTTTTGTAGAATTTTGTAGAAGAATAGAAAAGCGAGTGAGATTTCTAGGAGAAAAATAGAATAATAAATATAAATACACATAACAAATACTATACTACAGCCTTCTAAAAAGGATATGATAAATTTTTAAAAAGAAGTCCAGGGAGGAACATGATGTCAAATAGTGGTGGTTTTATTATGTTGGTGAGAATATGGCTGCTTCTAATTTTAAACATCATACATTGTTTTCAGCTGGCTTAATAACACACAGAAACCGGAGCAGGTTAAAAATATCCACTGCTGCTTATCTCCTATTTTATGGACTCTATTACTATGGAAAAAACAACAGTTAATTATAAAGGCAGCTGGTTGGACAGGATTGATGAAACTCCTAGCTCTTAGGGAAGGGGCTTCCTTAAGGGTGATAGTTTATGCTCCACAACATACTGAACGGACATTTTTAAGGTTGAGGGATGATGTCTGCAAGGCCACTAATTAGCTGTGTCCCCATGAGCAAGCCATTTAACCTTGAAGGATCTCAGTTCCTTCATTTGTAAAACAAGAGATTAAAAAGAGAGAGAGAGAGAAGCATTTTTGACATGCAGGGACGTGGAAGTCAGTGGCTTGAGTAGAAGCTGCCATCTTTAATCTCAGAGGAAACGTGAGCCTGGGGAAAACGGCGTCATTTTCACCGCACACTGAGGACACGGAACCCAGAGTTCTGTGACAGGGCTGCACGCTGAGATGAGGGGACCCTGTCTGCTCTTTTTCTGTTTTTAAGGACTGTTGCTCCTAGTCCTCTGTACCGAGGACACTCTTTACAGAGATTTTTAAAACTCAATTATAAAGGAAAGCGAACAGCAGAACTCCCCAAAAGACATCACAAAGAAATGTCTGTGATATAATTTTGCATGTAATATTTCTTATAATAAAAAGCACTTCTTCAGTACATTTATCCAAATATCATGCTGTATGAAGTAGAATTAAGTAGATTCTCTTTCCTATG